>JARQOD010003324.1:0-58146 GCA_033576555.1 Oophaga sylvatica | reverse complement strand
CGAGAAGAGCAGAATACTATGCGAGGTGCCAGAGCGAGGTGAGAGCGGCCATGCCAGGCAAGGGGCCAGAGTGAGGCAAGAGTAGCCGTGTGACGGGCGAGGGGCAAGAGCGAGGAGAGAGTGGCTGTGTGCCAGACGAGAAGCCAGAGCGAGGCGAGAGTGGCTGTGTGCCAGGTGAGGGGCCAGAGCGAGGTTAGAGCGGCAGTGTGCCAGGCGAGGGGCCAGAGCGAGTCGAAAGTGGCCATGCAGGCCAGAGCGAGGTGAGAGTGGCCATGTTCCAGGCAAAAGGCCAGAGCGAGGCGAGAGAGGCCGTGTTCCAGGCAAAGGGCCAGAGCGAGACAAGAGAGACTTGCCAGATGAGGGGCCAGAGCGAGGCGAGAGTGGCCTTGCCAGGTGAGGGGCCAGAGTGATGCGAGTGTGGCGGTGTGACAGGCGAGGTGCCAACGAGGCGAGAGAGTCCGTGTCAGTTGAGGGACCAGAGTGAGGCGAGAGTGGCCATGCCAGGCGAAGAGCCAGAGCGAGGCGAGAGTGGCCGTGAGCCAGGCAAGAAGCCAGAATGAGGAGAGAGTGGCAGTGTGCCAGGCAAGGGAGTAGAGCGAGGAAAGATTAGAGCCGTGTGCCAGTGTGAGGCAATAGTGGCTGTGTGCCAGGCGAGGGGCCAGAGCGAGGCGAGATTGGCTGTGTGCCAGGGGAGGGGCCAAAGCGAGAGATGCTGTGTGCCAGGCAAGGGGCCAGAGCGAGGCGAGAGTGGCCGTGTGCCAGGCAAGGGGACAGAGCAAGTTGAGAGTAGCCGTGTGCCAAGCGAGGGGCTAGAAGAGGCGATATTGGCCGTGTGCCAGGTGAGGGGCTAGAGCGAGGCGAGAGTGGCTGTGTGCCAGGTGAGGGGCCAGAGAGAGGCGAGAGACATCGTGTGACAGGCCAGGGGCCGGAGAGAGGCAAGAGTGGCTGTGTCCCAGGTGAGGGGCAAGAGAGAAGCGAGAGTGACCGTGTGCCTGGCGATGGGCCAGAGTGAGGCGAGAGTGTCTGTGTGCCAGGCGAGGGGCCAGGGCGAGGCGAGAGTGGCCATGGCAGGCAAGGGGCCAGAGTGAGGCGAGAGTAGCCATTCCAGGCGAGGGGCTAGAGCGAGGCGAGAGTGGGAGTGACAGGCGAGGGACAAAAGCAAGGCGTGAGTCGCCGTGTGCCAGGCAAGGGGCCAGAGCGAGGTGAGAGTGGCCGTGTGCCAGATGAGAAGCTGGAGTGAGGCGAGAGTGGCTATGTGCCAGGCGAGGAGCCAGAGCAAGTCGAGAGTGCCAGGCGAGGGGCCAGAGCGGGTTGATAGCGGCCGTGTGCCAGGTGAGGGGCTAGAGAAAGGTGAGATTGGCTGTGTGCCAGGCGAGTAGCCAGAGAGAGGCAAGAGCAGCAGTGTGCCAGATGAGGGGCCAGAGCGAGCGAGAGTGGCCGTGTCCCGGGCGAGGGGCTAGAGTGAGGCGAGAGTTGCCATGCCAGGGGAGGGGCCATAGTGAGGAGAGAGTGGCCATGCCAGGCAAGGTGCCAGAGTAAGAAGAGTATGGCCGTGGCAGCTGAGGGGCCAGAGCGAGGCGAGAGAGTGGCCGTGTCAGCCGAGTGGCCGTGTCAGGCGAGCGGCCAGATCGAGGCGAGAGGCCTGAATGAGGCTAGAGTGGCCATGCCAGGCGAGGGGGCCAGAGCGAGCCGAGAGTGAACGTGCCAGGCGTGAGGCCAAAGCGACGAGAGAGAGTGGCCATGTGCCAGGCGAGGGACCGGAGTGAGGCAACACGTGGCTGTGTGCTAGGTGAGGGGCAAGAGAGAAGCGAGTGACAGCATGCCTGGCGAGGGGCAGAGTGAGGAGAGAGTGGCCATGTGCTAGGCGAGGGGCCAGAGCGAGGCGAGAGTGGCTGTGTGCCAGACGAGGAGCCAGAGCGAGGCGAGAGTGGCTGTGTGCCAGGCGAGGTGCCAGAGCGAGGTTAGAGCGGCAGTGTGCTAGGCGAGGGGCCAGAGCGAGTCAAAAGTGGCAATGCCAGGCATGGGGCCAGAGCGAGGCAAGAGTGGCCGTGTTCCAGGCAAAGGGCCAGAACGAGGCGAGATAGACGTGCCAGGTGAGGGGCCAGAGCGAGGCGAGAGTGGCCATGCCAGGTGAGTGGCCAGAGTTTTGCCAGAGTGGCGGAGTGACAGGCGAGGGGCCACAGCGAGGCGAGAGAGTCCGTGTCAGTTGAGGGACCAGAGCGAGGCGAGAGTGGCCGTGTGCCAGGCAAGAAGCCAGAGAGAGGCGAGAATGGCAGTGTGCCAGGCGAGGGAGCAGAGCGAGGCAAGATTAGAGCCATGTGCCAGTGTGAGGCGATAGTGGCTGTGTGCCAGGCGAGGGGCCAGAGCGAGGCGAGAATGGCTGTGTGCCAGGCGAGGGGCCAAAGCGAGGCGAAAGATGCTGTGTGCTAGGCAAGGGGCCAGAGAGAGGCGAGAGTGGCCGTGTGACAGGCGAGGGGCCAGAGCGAGGCGAGAGTGACTGTGTGCCAGACGAGAAGCCAGAGCGAGGCGAGAGTGGCTGTGTGCCAGGCGAGGGGCCAGAGCGAGGTTACAGCGGCAGTGTGCAAAGCGAGGGTCCAGAGCGAGTCGAAAGTGGCCGTGTCAGGCGAGCGGCCAGATCGAGTCGAGAGGCCTGAATGAGGCTAGAGTGGCCATGCCAGGCGAGGGGGCCAGAGCGAGCCAAGAGTGAACGTGCCAGGCGTGAGGCCAAAGCGACGAGAGGGAGTGGCCATGTGCCAGGAGAGGGACCAGAGTGAGGCAAGAGTGGCTGTGTGCCAGACGAGGAGCCAGAGCGAGGCGAGAGTGGCTGTGTGCCAGACGAGAAGCCAGAGCGAGGCGAGAGTGGCTGTGTGCCAGGCGAGGGGCCAGAGCGAGGTTAGAGCGGCAGTGTGCCAAGCGAGGGTCCAGAGCGAGTCGAAAGTGGCCATGCCAGGCAAGGGGCCAGAAAGAGTCGAGAGTGGCCGTGTTCCAGGCAAAGGGCCAGAGCGAGGCGAGAGAGACGTGTAAGGTGAGGGGCCAGAGCGAGGCGAGAGTGGCCATGCCAGGTGAGGGGCCAGAGTTTTGCCAGAGTGGCGGAGTGACAGGCGAGGGGCCACAGCGAGGCGAGAGAGTCCGTGTCAGTTGAGGGACCAGAGCGAGGCGAGAGTGGCCGTGTGCCAGGCAAGAAGCCAGAGTGAGGCGAGAATGGCAGTGTGCCAGGTGAGGGAGCAGAGCGAGGCAAGATTAGAGCCATGTGCCAGTGTGAGGCGATAGTGGCTGTGTGCCAGACGAGGGGCCAGAGCGAGGCGAGAATGGCTGTGTGCCAGGCGAGGGGCCAAAGCGATGCGAGAGATGCTGTGTGCCAGGCAAGGGGCCAGAGAGAGGCGAGAGTGGCCGTGTGACAGGCGAGGGGCCAGAGCGAGGTGAGAGTGGCTGTGTGCCAGACGAGAATCCAGAGCGAGGCGAGAGTGGCTGTGTGCCAGGCGAGGGGCCAGAGCGAGGTTAGAGCGGCAGTGTGCCAAGCGAGGGGCCAGAGCGAGTCGAAAGTGGCCATGCCAGGCAAGGGGCCAGAGCAAGACGAGAGTGGCCGTGTTCCAGGCAAAGGGCCAGAGGAAGGCGAGAGAGACGTGCCAGGTGAGGGGCCAGAGCGAGGCGAGAGTGGCCATGCCAGGTGAGGGGCCAGAGTTTTGCCAGAGTGGCGGAGTGACAGGGGAGGGGCCACAGCGAGGCAAGAGAGTCCTTGTCAGTTGAGGGACCAGAGCGAGGCGAGAGTGGCCATGCCAGGTGAGGAGCCAGAGCGAGGCGAGATTGGCCGTGTGCTAGGCAAGAAGCCAGAGTGAGGCGAGAGTGGCTGTGTGCCAGGCAAGGGGCCAGAGCAAGGCGAGAGTGGCCGTGTGACATGCCCGAGGGGCCAGAGCGAGGCGAGAGTGGTTGTGTGCCAGACGAGAAGCCAGAGCGAGGCGAGAGTGGCCGTTGTGCCAGGTGAGGGGCTAGAAAAAGGCGATATTGACTGTGTGCAAGGCGAGGGGCTAGAGAAAGGCGAGAGTGGCTGTGTGCCAGGCGAGGGGCCCGAGAGAGGCGAGAGATATCGTGTGACAGGCCAGGGGCGGAGAGAGGCAAGAGTGCTGAGTCCCAGGCAAGGGCAAGAGAGAAACGAGAGTGACCATGTGCCTGGCGACGGGCCAGAGCGAGGCGAGAGTGTCTAAGTGCCTCACGAGGGGCCAGAGTGAGGCAAGAAGGTCAGAATGCTAGGCGAGGTGCCAGAGTGAGGTGAGAGCAGCCGTGTGCCAGGTGAGGGACCTAGGGCGAGGCTGAGAGTGGCCATGCCAGGCAAGGGGCCAGAGTGAGGCGAGAAGTAGCCATGCTAGGCGAGGGGCTAGATCGAGGCGAGAGTGGCCGTGTGACAGGCGAGGGATAAGAGCGAGGTGAGAGTGGCTATGTGCCAGGCGAGGGGCTAGAGAAAGGTGAGATTGGCTGTGTGAGACGAGTAGCCAGAGAGAGGCGAGAGCAGCCGTGTGCCAGACGAGGGGCAGAGCGAGCGAGAGTAGCCGTGTGCAAGGCGAGGGGCCAGAGCGAGGTGAGAGTGGCCATGTGCCAGACGAGGGACCAGAGTGCGTCGAGAGTGGCCGTGTGCCAGGCTAGGGGCTAGAGTGAGGCGAGAGTGGCCATGCCAGGGGAGGGGCCATAGTGAGAAGAGAGTGGCCGTGCCAGGCGAGGTGCCAGAGTAAGGAGAGTATGGCCATGCCAGGCAAGGGGCCAGAGTGAGGAGAGAGTAGCCATGCCAAGCGAGGGGCTAGAGCGAGGCGAGAGTGGCCATGTGACAGGCGAGGGGCCAGAGCGAGGCAAATGGCCGTGTTACAGGCGAGGGGCCAGAGCGAGGCGAGGGAGTGGCTGTGTGCCAGACGAGAAGCCAGAGCGAGGCGAGAGTGGCTGTGTGCCAGGCGAGGGGCCAGAGCGAGGTTAGAGCAGCAGTGTGCCAAGCGAGGGGCCAGAGCGAGTCGAAAGTGGCCATGCCAGGCAAGGGGCCAGAAAGAGTCGAGAGTGGCCGTGTTCCAGGCAAAGGGCCAGAGCGAGGCGGAGAGAGACGTGCCAGGTGAGGGGCCAGAGCGAGGCGAGAGTGGCCATGCCAGGTGAGGGGCCAGAGTTTTGCCAGAGTGGCGGGTAGTGACAGGCGAGGGGCCACAGCGAGGCGAGAGAGTCCGTGTCAGTTGAGGGACCAGAGCGAGGCGAGAGTGGCCATGCCAGGTGAGGAGCCAGAGCGAGGCGAGATTGGCCGTGTGCTAGGCAAGAAGCCAGAGTGAGGCGAGAGTGGCTGTGTGCCAGGCAAGGGGCCAGCAGGCAAGGCGAGAGTGGCCGTGTGACAGGCCGAGAGGCCAGAGCGAGCGAGGCAGAGAGTGGTTGTGTGCCAGACGAGAAGCCAGAGCGAGGCGAGTTTGGCCATGTGCCAGGCGTGAGGCCAGAGCGAGAAGAGAGAGTGGCCGTGCCAGACGAGGGGCCAGAGCGAGGCAAGAGTGACTGTTTGCTAGGTGAGGGGCAGAGAGAAGCGAGTGACAGTGTGCCTGGCGAGGGGCCAGAGCGAGGAGAGAGTAGCCGTATGCCTGGCGAGTAGCCAAAGCGAGGCAAGAGTGGCCATGTGCTAGGCGAGGGGCCAGAGCGAGGAGAGAGTGGCCGTGTGCCAAGCCAGTGGCCTTAGAGAGGCTAGAGTGTCCGTGTGCCAGGCAAGGGGACAGAGCAAGTTGAGAGTAGCCGTGTGCCAGGCGAGGGGCTAGAAAGAGGCGAGAGTGGCAGTGTGCCAGGCGAGTGGCTAGAGCGAGGCGAAAACGGCCATGTGCCAGGCGAGTGGCAGAGATAGGCGAGAGACATCGTGTGACAGGCCAGGGGCCGGAGAGAGGCAAGAGTGGCTGTGTCCAAGAGAGAAGCGAGAGTGACCGTGTGCCTGGCGATGGGCCAGAGCGAGTGTCTGTGTATCAGAGGAGGGGCCAGTGTGAGGCGAGAAGGGCAGAATGCTAGGCGAGGTGCCAGATCGAGTTGAGAGCGGCCGTGTGCCAGGCGAGGGGCCAATGCGAGGCGAGAGTGGCCATGCCAGGCAAGGGGCCAGAGTGAGGAGAGAGTAGCCATGCCAGGCGAGGGGCTAGAGCGAGGCGAGAGTGGCCATGTGACAGGCGAGGGGCCAGAGCGAGGCAAATGGCCGTGTTACAGGCGAGGGGCCAGAGCGAGGCGAGAGTGGCTGTGTGCCAGACGAGAAGCCAGAGCGAGGCGAGAGTGGCTGTGTGCCAGGCGAGGGGCCAGAGCGAGGTTAGAGCGGCAGTGTGCCAAGCGAGGGTCCAGAGCGAGTCGAAAGTGGCCATGCCAGGCAAGGGGCCAGAAAGAGTCGAGAGTGGCCGTGTTCCAGGCAAAGGGCCAGAGCGAGGCGGAGAGAGACGTGCCAGGTGAGGGGCCAGAGCGAGGCGAGAGTGGCCATGCCAGGTGAGGGGCCAGAGTTTTGCCAGAGTGGCGGAGAGTGACAGGCGAGGGGCCACAGCGAGGCGAGAGAGTCCGTGTCAGTTGAGGGACCAGAGCGAGGCGAGAGTGGCCGTGTGCCAGGCAAGAAGCCAGAGTGAGGCAAGAATGGCAGTGTGCCAGGTGAGGGAGCAGAGCGAGGCAAGATTAGAGCCATGTGCCAGTGTGAGGCGATAGTGGCTGTGTGCCAGACGAGGGGCCAGAGCGAGGCGAGAATGGCTGTGTGCCAGGCGAGGGGCCAAAGCGATGCGAGAGATGCTGTGTGCCAGGCAAGGGGCCAGAGAGAGGCGAGAGTGGCCGTTGTGACAGGCGAGGTGCCAGAGCGAGGTGAGAGTGGCTGTGTGCCAGACGAGAATCCAGAGCGAGGCGAGAGTGGCTGTGTGCCATGCGAGGGGCCAGAGCGAGGTTAGAGCGGCAGTGTGCCAAGTGAGGGGCCAGAGCGAGTCGAAAGTGGCCATGCCAGGCAAGGGGCCAGAGCAAGACGAGAGTGGCCGTGTTCCAGGCAAAGGGCCAGAGGAAGGCGAGAGAGACGTGCCAGGTGAGGGGCCAGAGCGAGGCGAGAGTGGCCATGCCAGGTGAGGGGCCAGAGTTTTGCCAGAGTGGCGGAGTGACAGGGGAGGGGCCACAGCGAGGCAAGAGAGTCCGTGTCAGTTGAGGGACCAGAGCGAGGCGAGAGTGGCCATGCCAGGTGAGGAGCCAGAGCGAGGCGAGATTGGCCGTGTGCTAGGCAAGAAGCCAGAGTGAGGCGAGAGTGGCTGTGTGCCAGGCAAGAGGCCAGAGCAAGGCGAGAGTGGGCCGTGTGTGACAGGCCCGAGGGGCCAGAGCGAGGGAGAGTGGTTGTGTGCCAGACGAGAAGCCAGAGCGAGGCGAGAGTGGCCGTGTGCCAGGTGAGGGGCTAGAAAAAGGCGATATTGACTGTGTGCAAGGCGAGGGGCTAGAGAAAGGCGAGAGTGGCTGTGTGCCAGGCGAGGGGCCCGAGAGAGGCGAGAGACATCGTGTGACAGGCCAGGGGCCGGAGAGAGGCAAGAGTGGCTGAGTCCCAGGCAAGGGGCAAGAGAGAAACGAGAGTGACCATGTGCCTGGCGACGGGCCAGAGCGAGGCGAGAGTGTCTAAGTGCCTCACGAGGGGCCAGAGTGAGGCAAGAAGGTCAGAATGCTAGGCGAGGTGCCAGAGTGAGGTGAGAGCAGCCGTGTGCCAGGTGAGGGACCAGGGTGAGGCGGAGAGTGGCCATGCCAGGCAAGGGGCCAGAGTGAGGCGAGAGTAGCCATGCTAGGCGAGGGGCTAGATCGAGGCGAGAGTGGCCGTGTGACAGGCGAGGGATAAGAGCGAGGTGAGAGTGGCTATGTGCCAGGCGAGGGGCTAGAGAAAGGTGAGATTGGCTGTGTGAGACGAGTAGCCAGAGAGAGGCGAGAGCAGCCGTGTGCCAGACGAGGGGCCAGAGCGAGCGAGAGTAGCCGTGTGCAAGGCGAGGGGCCAGAGCGAGGTGAGAGTGGCCATGTGCCAGACGAGGGACCAGAGTGCGTCGAGAGTGGCCGTGTGCCGGGCTAGGGGCTAGAGTGAGGCGAGAGTGGCCATGCCAGGGGAGGGGCCATAGTGAGAAGAGAGTGGCCGTGCCAGGCGAGGTGCCAGAGTAAGGAGAGTATGGCCGTGGCAGGTGAGGGGCCAGAGCGAGGTGAGAGTGGCCGTGCCAGCAGAGTGGCAGTGTCAGGCGAGCGGCCAGATCGAGGCGAGAGGCCTGAATGAGGCTAGAGTGGCCATGCCAGGCGAGGGGCCAGAATGAGGCGAGAGTGGCAGTGCAGGCGAGGGGGGCCAGAGCGAAGCGAGAGTGAACGTGCCAGGAGAGTGGCCAAAGCGATGAGATAGTGGCCATGTGCCAGGCGAGGGACCAGAGCGAGGCGAGTTTGGCCATGTGCCAGGCGTGAGGCCAGAGCGAGAGAGAGAGTGGCCGTGCCAGACGAGGGGCCAGAGCGAGGCAAGAGTGACTGTTTGCTAGGTGAGGGGCAAGAGAGAAGCGAGTGACAGTGTGCCTGGCGAGGGGCCAGAGCGAGGAGAGAGTAGCCGTATGCCTGGTGAGTAGCCAAAGCGAGGCGAAGAGTGGCCATGTGCTAGGCGAGGGGCCAGAGCGAGGAGAGAGTGGCCGTGTGCCAAGCCAGTGGCCTTAGAGAGGCTAGAGTGTCCGTGTGCCAGGCAAGGAGACAGAGCAAGTTGAGAGTAGCCGTGTGCCAGGCGAGGGGCTAGAAAGAGACGAGAGTGGCAGTGTGCCAGGCGAGTGGCTAGAGCGAGGCGAAAGCGGCCATGTGCCAGGCGAGTGGCCAGAGAGAGGCGAGAGACATCGTGTGACAGGCCAGGGGCCGGAGAGAGGCAAGAGTGGCTGTGTCCAAGAGAGAAGCGAGAGTGACCGTGTGCCTGGCGATGGGCCAGAGCGAGTGTCTGTGTATCAGAGGAGGGGCCAGTGTGAGGCGAGAAGGGCAGAATGCTAGGCGAGGTGCCAGATCGAGTTGAGAGCGGCCGTGTGCCAGGCGAGGGGCCAGTGCGAGGCGAGAGTGGCCATGCCAGGCAAGGGGCCAGAGTGAGGAGAGAGTAGCCATGCCAGGCGAGGGGCTAGAGCGAGGCGAGAGTGGCCATGTGACAGGCGAGGGGCCAGAGCGAGGCAAATGGCCGTGTTACAGGCGAGGGGCCAGAGCGAGGCGAGAGTGGCTGTGTGCCAGATGAGAAGCCAGAGCGTGGCGAGAGAGGCAGTGTGCCAGGCCAGTGGCCGGAGAGAGAGGCGAGAATGGACATTCTCACGGACGTGTGCCAGGCTAGGGGACAGAGCAAGTTGAGAGTAGCCGTGTGCCTGGCGGGGGCTAGAAAGATGCGATTTTGGCAGTGTGCTAACAGAGGGGCCAGAGCAAGTCGAGAGTGGCCATGTGCCAGGCGAGGGGCTAGAGCGAGGCGAGAGTGGCTGTGTGCCAGGTGAGGGGCCAGAGAGAGGCGAGAGTCATCGTGTGACAGGTCAGGGGCCGGAGAGAGGCAAGAGTGTTATGAATGTGCTAGAGATGGTTTCTGAGCAGAGGCTCCTTCTGGTGGTTACAGACAGTACTAAACCTTTCAGCGAGGAATGGCAATCTGGGATCACTGACTGGTCTGATATAAGGGAGGTTCCCTCCCATGATGGTTGCCGGTGATCAATTGTTCTTGTCTCAATTGTGGTTCCTGGTTCATTTGGAAGTTTGCTGAGTCTTGCCTGCATCTTCTGCTTTCAGATAAGATATTTTCTGCTTTTATTTTTGTGCTTGCTTTTTGCATAGTTCTCTGCACTTTTGTGGAGGTCAGCTGGGTCCCCTCCTGGGTCCTGTGCTCCTCTCAGTTTATCTGTAGCCACTGTTATTTGTTCATTTGCTTTTTCCTGTTTTTTCAGTGGCTGCGGCTTAGTTTTGTTACACCTCTGATTTAGGTGGTGGAAATCGTGTGATCTCAGGTGTTTTTGCAATCAGAAGAGTTTGTATTTTTTAGGGGTTTTTTGGATTGCAGTAAGAATCCTTTCCTGTACTTTTCTGTCTAGACAGATTGGGCCCCATCGTTTGCTCATTCTATTTTCTGTCTGTGTCCGTGCTTCTTCTTGTCTAACCGCCATTACATGTTTGGGGGCTTCCTATTTTCTTTGGGGATCTGCTCCGGGGCAGATAGCTTTCCTCTTTCTGCCTTTAGGTGTAGTTATCTCTCAGGCTGTGACGAGGCGTCTAGGATCAACGTAGGAACGCTCCACGGCTACCTCTAGTTGTGTGGTTAGTTCAGGTTACTGCAATCCAATAGGTTCCAGCCTCTCTGGTGTATTGCCGTTTTTGCTTTTTCTCCTCGGCTACCTAAACATAACACAAGAGTAGCTGTGTCCCAGGTGAGGGGCAAGAGAAGCGAGAGTGACCGTGTGCCTGGCGACGGGCCAGAGCGTCTGTGTGCCAGACGAGGGACCAGAGTGAAGCGAGAAGGGCAGAATGCTAGGCGAGGTGCCAGAGCGAGGTGAGAGCGGCAGTGTGCCAGGCGAGGGGCCAGGGCGGGGCGAGAGTGGCCATGCCAGGCAAGGGGAGGGAGGCGATAGTAGCCATGCCAGGCGAGGGGCTAGAGCGAGGCGAGAGTGGCCGTGTGACAGGTGAGGGGCATGAGCGAGGCGTGAGTGGCCGTGTGTCAGGCAAGGGGCCAGAGCGAGGTGAGAGTGGCCATTTGCCAGACGAGAAGCTGGAGTGAGGCGAGAGTGGCTATATGCCAGGCGAGGGGCCATAGCAAGTGGAGACCCTCTGGACGCTCTGGACCCTCGCCTGGCACGTAGCCACTCACGCTTCGCTCTGGCCCCTCGCCTGTCACATGGCCACTCACGCTTCGCTCTGGCCCCTCGCCTGTCACACTGCCACTCTCGCCTCACTCTGCACATGGCAACTATTGCCTCGCTCTGGCCCTTGGCCCTCACTCTAGCCCCTCGCCAGGCACAAGGACACTCTTGCCTCTCTCTGGCCCCTAGCCTGGCACATGGTCACTCTCGCTTCTCTCTTGCCCCTCGCCTGGCACACAGCCACTTTCTCCTCCCTCTGGCCCTCACCTGGCACCTCGACTTGCTCTATTCCCTCGTCTGACACACGACCTCTCTCACCTCACTCTGGCCACTCGCCTGGCACACTGCCACTCTCGCCTCGCTCTGGCCCTTCGTATGGCACACGGCCGCTCTCTCCTCGCTCTGGCCACTCACCTGGCACATGGCCACTCTCAACTCGCTCTGGCTCCTCGCCTGGCACACGGCCACTCTCGCCTCACTCTAGCTTCTCGCCTGGCACACAGCCACTCTAGCCTCGCTCTGGCCCCTTGCCTTTCACACTGTCACTCTGGCTTCGCTCTAGCCCCTCACCTGGCACCTGGCCACTCTCGCCTCGCTCTGGCCCCTTGCCTGGCACACTGTCACTTTTGCCTAGCTCTGCAGAGCCCCTTGCCAGGCACAAGGACACTCTAGCCTCGCTCTGGCCCCTCACCCGGCACACGGCCACTCTCGCCTCGCTCTGGCCCCTTGCCTGGCACACTGTCACTCTTGCCTAGCTCTGCAGAGCCCCTTGCCTGGCACAAGGACACTCTAGTCTCGCTCGTGCCCCTCGCCCGGCACACGGCCACTCTCTCCTCGCTCTGGCCCCTCGCCTTTTGCAGTAACTCTCACCTCGCTCTAGCCCCTCGCCTGGCACCTGGCCACTCTCGCCTCGCTCTGGCCCCTTGCCTGGCACACTGTCACTCTTGCCTAGCTCTGCAGAGCCCCTTGCCAGGCACAAGGACACTCTAGCCTCGCTCGGGCCCCTCGCCCGGCACACGGCCACTCTCGCCTCGCTCTGGCCCCTCGCCTGGTGCAGCAACTCTCACTTCGCTCTAGCCCATTAAAGAGCCAGCCACCCGGCCCAAAACCACCCGTCGACCTTTGCCGGACTGATCCGTCTTGGACCTGCGTAACCAGAACTCGACACCCTGAGAAGTCAAAACAACATCCCTGGCTAATAAACCACCCACAACCTCCTTGTTAGGTGAAACGAGCTCCCCCACTCTTAAAGCCCCAAAAATGCGACAGAAAAGGCCAGACGAAACAATAAAACTTCAAAATGTGAAGAACAAACCGACTCTAGAGTACCGCCTAATTTTTCCAACAATCCAAAAGATACCGGACGCCTCGTATCCCCACTGCTTTTAACACGATGAAACCCCTTAGCTGCCTGTTTCACTAAAAAAGTCTTTGTCATATCTTTTTTTCCCGCGCAAGCGAAAGCCAAAAGACAACGCGGACATTATGCGCAAAACCTTCGCAAAAGACGAACCATCCATCGCTCCACGGCCCAGCCAAGCCAGCAACAACCCTTCCGGATCTAGTCCGGGCCCAAAAACCGCGCTAGCTTCCACAACCCCTCCCACATTCACCATACGGATTGGTAAGCATCCCAAGTTTTAGGGGCCAGCGAAGATTTGATTAGCGACTCAGCGGCCCGCAAGCCACTTTCCACAGCTCCATCGGACAAGCTAAGCCCTCGACTTCAGCTTCTGGCGACAATGAGCGAAAACGATCCCACTGTGAACGAGAAAGAGAGTCAGCAATTTCGTTCTTAACACCTGGAACGTGCGTCGCTGTGACATGCGCGTTCAGAGACAAGCAAAGCAAAACCAATTGTTGCAACACTCGAACAACCGGGGGAGACGACGCGGTAAGGCCATTGATTGCGCACACCATATTATCACAATTAAAGTGCACCCGCCTGTCCCGAGAGTCTCGACCCCACAAATGCATTGCCACAAGGATCGGAAAGATTTCCAACAACATGATGTTCCGAACCAGGCCCGCCGTAATCTACTCGTCAGGCCAGGGAGCCGCACACCACTGACCTCTGAAATACGCTCCAAAACCAACTCCTCCCACCGCGTCCGTAAGCAATTCCAAAGACCCGTTATCTACAACATCCGCCATCACTAACGAGCGACCGTTGTACCCCTCCAAAAAGGAATCCCAAACTGCCAAGTCCGCCCTGAGTTCAGCCGATAACCTGATGAAATGGTGAGGGGTTCGAATTCCCGCAGTAGCGCCAGCCAGCCTAGGTGAAAAAACTCGCCCCATCGGCATAACCCGACATGCAAAATTTAGCTTCCCCAGCAATGACTGAAGATTCGCAAAGACAGCTTCTTTAACCGACGCGCCCTGGCCACCTCCGCCCGTAAAGCCAATACCTTGTCTTCAGGTAACCTGAACTCCCATTCAACCGTGTCAATGACAATCCTAAAAAACGCAAACACGTACTCGGACCCTCCGCTTTACCTGGCACCAGGGGCACTTCGAAACACTCAGCCACCCACTCGATTGATTTCAAAATCCTATGACAACGCAACGAATCCGCCGGACCGACACACAGAAAATCATCCAAATAATGAATGACCAACTCAAAATCGGAAACGTCGCGCACCACCCATTCGAGAAAAGAACTGAAAGCTTTGAAATACATCCCATGGGCAAGCACCTGTCCACAAAAAAACTGCCTTCCCAGTAGCAACCCAGCAGTTTCATGCTATTAGGATGAACCGGTAACAACCGAAAGGCGGATGCAATGTCAGTCTTGGCCAGAAGGGCGCCCCGACCACATTTCCTAACCCACCTCGTCAAAAGAGGAGTAAACGACTGAACGGAGTTCCAAGTCAGTACCATCGTTCACCAACCCTCCACGCGGGTAAGACAGATGGTGAATAAGCCAAATTTATTTGGCTCCTTCTTGTGGATGACGCCTAAGGGGTAAACAACAAGATCAGGAAAAGGGGGGCTACAAAAGGGACACCATGCGCCCCACAGAAACTTATTTTGCCAATTTCTCTGTTACAACTGAAGAATGCAACAATGCTGACAGCAAATTTTTGAGCACACACGGAATGGTAAACGGGGATGGGGAATCACAAAACCATAGTGAAAACCCACATACAACAAAGCTGCTTTTTCCCTGTCCGAATATCTATTTAGATAAGGGACCATCCTTTCCAGGTTCTCTGGGGTCTCCCCTTGTGAATTACCCCCCCTCGGTTTTGGGCTTCCCTTTTTTGAAGCACTTGGATGCTCCGTGAGAGGTGCCATTGCAGTTGAAGTAGAGGTGTTTAAATTTGCAGTTTGCCCCGAACTTGCACTGGCCATCATTAAACTGCCAGCACAAACCCAGTTTGTGGCCCCCGCCTTTCCTTGCCGCCCACCACTGTTGAGTTGGAGGTACTGTTGCCTTGGCTGGTGCTCCCAGCCCCCCCATGAAAGGAATGGCCAAATTTATTCTGTGCAATAACACGCATCCAGAGACCAATATCCTTCTGGTCCCACCGAATCGCGGGGCGAACGGCCTTCCTCTGCCCGAATTGCTCGTCATACCGAATCCACGCCTGTCCCCCGTACACTCTATGAGCTTCCTCAATAGCATCCAAGTAACAAAAGAGGGCCGAGCAATTGTCCAGCGCCTTTTCCCCTATGACACTTGCCAAAATGGCAAACGCGTGCAGCCAGTTGACAAACGTCTTTTTTGCTATCATCTTTCTTGCTCTTTTCTAGGTTAAATTTTTCAAGAGGCAAGAGAGAAATAATTTTGACGTATTCATCTTTCCAAATGCGCTCCCTCACCTCTTTTTTCAAGTGTGCCCCCAACGGACCCTCGAAACATACGTGCACCTCCCCATGTGCCCTATCATCCAAATGCACGTGATATTCCTTCTCCGTCTGCACCGATACAGATACAGGTTCTACAATGCGCCCAACCGCTTCCGGCCCGATGTGCCACGTGTGCCCCCCACCTTGCGATCCGACCCACGCCGCTAATGGCGACGGAGCCCCGATACCCCGCTCCAAGCGTGACAGCAAATTACGCACGTCGACCAGCATTTCTGTGACGCCCGCGGTAAAGATCTCCCCACTCACCACTGCCCCTGTGTTACCCAGGTAATCGCCCATCTGACCCCCCAACGTTGAAGAAGACAGTAGCGGTTGACAGACATTAGACACAGAGTAGTACTCACCAGGCTGCGAGGGGGCTGTGGGCCCTCCAGCCGGGAATCCTGGATCCACAAGTGCATTCCCGCTACCTCTGATGGCGCCGGTGTCCCCTTCAGAAAACTGGGGGTAGTAGGCCTCACCCCCCGGGGGAACCCGACCCCAAGACTCGCCATAAGATGCCTGGGTCACCACATCCAGAGCACCTGGTGACGCCCCCCTGCTCTGCGCAGGAGGAATGGCCCCCCGCTGTGACTCCCCTGTGCCCAGATTGATCCCCCTGCTGCTGTCTGTGGGAGATGGCGGCGCCTGCCCTGCTGGGACACAGGCCGCAGCAACTCTGTCCCCAGAAAGCCCACTTGCGGATCTGTGAGAGGAGGCAGGCTGCACAGCAGGATCATCGCTGGCACAGCCTCCTGAGGCCTCTGGTCTGCGGCGCTGCCCGGCGCGTGTTGGCTCCGCCCCCTCCACTGTGCGAGGCGGAGGCCTAGACATTGCCGCAGGGCCTCGCCTGGTGAATGGATTCCTCCCAGGCCAGGGCCTGCTGGCACGGGAATTGGAAGGACCCCGGCCTGGAGGGTCCCGGGAGGGCTCTGCGCCTGCGCGAGGCCCAGGGAGCCGACTCTGGTGAGAGCCGCTCAGGAGGCCTCACCCGTCTTGCCCGGTGCTCCCTTGGGGACAGAAGGGCCAACTGCCCAGGGGTCCCCACGATAATGCCGGCCACCTGCGCTTCTAGCCAGCCTGGAGGCTGCGACCGCGCAGCAGCCCTCAGACGCTCCAGCACGAGATCCACTCCGGACATGGTGAGTGGGTCACACTGTTTTGTGGTAAGAGCGGGAACTGAGGGGGAACCTCCCCTACCTCACCTTTAAACCCACCAACGTCCCTTAAATTTAACGACCCCCACCCCCTGCCATCCTTCCCAACCGCCGTCATGAAGGCCTCCGCCCACGCCTCGGGAGGGGAGGGAAGGCTTACTCCGGCCATTTCTTTCCCATAGGTCCCAATTCACCAGATGGAGGCAAAAAGATTCTCCATTTTGGTTGGTTTGCATCTACATATTGCTTTTATAATTGTATAGGGAAGATTAGAAAACTCTACTCTTAATATATTGCGCCATTTACGGTTTTCTGCAATGAGTAGATGGATGATACTGCGTCCTTCCTGAATGTGACCACCTTCCAAGAGACTATACATTATGTGCCCTCAGTACTCATTCACAGTACCAGTTTTGTTCAGGTTTTTCACATGTAGAACATATTATTTGGGGATGTGAAAACGTCCGTGCATTTTTGCTGACAGAGTGGTCCAAAAAAATCACAGAGACTCTGATGAAACTCGGACTTATTTCTCGTATGTGAAAATCAGTGATGTCTGAGAGCTGCCTCGATCTGCATTGTTTTTCCAAAGAAGATTTTTGCAGCAGTCTCCTAGACTAAAAAAATGGAGACTGTTCCATCTGTTCCATTCAAAAAGAGACTGACGAGCCAACTTTTTGGGATTCCACATCTTTTTTCCTGGAATTGTTAGTGGTGAGAAGCAAGCTGTCTATTCCCTGAATAGGGGATAACGTGTTCTTTAGGAAATAAGCCTATAATAGTGTAGTCCTCTAGAGTAATAACTTTTTAAAGAAAATCTATCAGCAGGATTTTGCTATGTAAACTGAGAGCAGCATAATGAAGAGACAAAGATTCCAGGGATGTGTCACTTGCTCAGCAGCTTTCTGTAGCTTCAATACAATCAGTGTTTTATCCGCAGAAGATTATCACTACTGGACTAGGTGTCACATGTACAGTAGTCCAGCTAATATGTATAACCCCGCCCCACACCATTGATTGGCATTTTGCTGCCAGTGTACACAGGGAACTACCAATCAGGTGTGTGGGTGGGGTTTTATACAGCTCAGCATTCTACATCTACAGCAGAGAAAACAGAGATTTGCATGCTTGCTGTCACATGCCGACTAGACACAGCTAGCTTATCTTAATTCTCTTCTATTGAGAGAATTCAAATGCGTTTAGTCGGCATGTGAGTGCTTTTGGTCTCTTCCAAAAAGCCAATACTAATGGGTGGATACCGAAGCATCTCTGATCTCCAACGTAAGTCCAGGCACCAGAAAAAGGGTTAATCTGCCTGTAAATGGTGTTGAAATGCTGCCTGGACTTCTTACTTAAAGTTCGGCAACCAGGAAAAAAATGAACTTATTTCCTCCAGGAAGCCACCGGATTTCAGTCATAGGGCGGTGCAGGGGGCAGCTACAGTCACCGCTCACTATTATTTGAGCAGCAGCTGTAATCACTCACTTGCACATTAGTTGACAGCTGACTCTGCAGCTTGCATGTGCAGTGTGTGTGTGGAGAGCCAGTTGTCAAAGAGCTGAGGAGCGATTACATCCACCACTCACAGTATACTGAGTGGTGAGTGCTCCGCCCCTATGACTGAAAGCAGGCAGCTCCTGGGAGAAAATAAATTCATTTCCTTTCACTACAATGGCCAGGAAGCATTTTAAGGAATTTATCCTGCAGATTAACTATATCTCTACAGGTAAATAGTCATTTTGCAGGAAGGATTTCCTTTAAGATCAATGGTTATTACACTCGCAGTACTGACTTTATTGTCAATCTTATTACCTGCCATGCAGTCTGCAGTACGTAATGTCACATTGAAAATTGAGCTCCCTATGAGTGGATTGACCTGCGAGGGACCGAGTCCAAGTTGAATTTCCTGAAGGTTTCCGTGAATTCAAACATTTTGACATTTGATTTGCCTGGCACCATTTCCCACACCACTGATGTATCAAAGAGCGGGCTAATGCCATTTTGCATTGCTGTGCGGGCCTCTCCATAATACCCTGCAGCTATGACATCTTATAGATTATTGCACCTTGTACAGTGGTGGTCAGTACCTCGTCCGTCAAAGATCAGCGGTTCTGAGAGGAGCACAGTTTGTAGTGCAGAGTCATTTTCCATGTCCAAAGTTGCTTAGTAAGTCTCTCTGTTCTGTAGAGTGTAAGCTCTTGTGGTCAGCAGGGTCCTCTCCTGTAGAGTGTAAGTGTAGAAAGCACAGGAACGTGGGATGCATTGACGGACGGGAGGCAGAGCAAGGGTTAACGGGTTTATTTACAGGGGAATACTCCACGCAGGGAGGTAAAGAGTTAAACAGTATGAATGGCAAAGTGAAGTACAACGGTACAAATAATGACACTTCGGTAGCAAGCGTATCAGGAAGTCCTAACACTGCAGCTCCTGCTGCTAATTCAATAGCGTCGGCAACTGCGGGCGCAGTGCCTTTTCCAGGGTGGTACTGTAGTCGTTGGTCCATCTTCTAGCAGCAGTGGTCGGTCTCCGGTACGTACCACTGCCCCTTGTCCATATACTGATGTGGCTAATAAAGGCTAATAAAGGCACGGGCCACAGTCCTGTACGAGCCCAACGTGGCTCCTTAACTGTCTTAACTGGTGTAGTCAGATAATAAGGGTCAGGACAACTATTCTGTGTCCAAGTCAGGGCGCAAGTGTCCTATATGTGGTCTCTCTTGGGCAGGGCGTGTGCGGTACTCACGTTCACGTAGTGTACGGCACCTTGTTCTCTCTGGCGGTCACTGGACACACACCACACGTCCCGCTCTCCCGGATCCCACGCTGTTGGCAGCGGGCGACGCTGATCTACTTAGCGCTGATACTCCCGGCCTGAGAATTCCTCTCTGTGGCTGCTGTGACACCCGGCTCGGCTCTACTCTGTGTGCATGGCTCTGCACGGCTCTGTTCTGCACGGCTTTGCTCTGCACGGCTCTGCTCTGCAGAATGATATCCCAGCCCTTTTGTTCCACTGCAGCACAGCCTGTCGCAGTGCCGGTACTCTGTGTCAGAATGGGGAGCGGAACGCACTGCTCTCCTGACTGCACGCTGCTCTGCCCTGGCGCCAAACTCACCTCCTTTGCACGCTTTCTCTTTTTATGCCTCTTTCGCTGCGTGCCCTTTTCTGGCTCTCCACGCCCTCCTGGGACAGCAGGAAGCTCTGTCTCTCTCAGGCTTCCCCAGACAGCAGGGAATGGTATGTCCCACTCAAGCTTCCCCCCTGGGAACAGAGGATGCAGCCTTTTTGGTTCTGGACCAGGCATGCAGGTATCTGCAGTACGGTCGACCTCCTTACATAAGCTCTTAAGGTCAGCAGGGTCCTCTCTCTCTCCTGTAGAGTGTAAGTCTTATGATCAGCAGGGTCCTCTCTCTCCTGTAGAGTATAAGCTATTATGGTCAGTGGGGTCCTCTCTTCTGTAGAGAGTAACCTCTTATGGTCAGCAGGGTACTCTGTCTCCTGTAGAGTGTAAGCTCTTATGGTCAGCGGGGTCTTCTCTCTCTTGTAGGAGTAAGCTCTTATGGTCAGCGGGTTCGTCTCTCTCTCCTGTAGAGTGTAAGCTCTTACGGTCAGCGGGGTCCTCTCTCCTGTAGAGCGTAACCTCTTATGGTCAGCAGGGTCCTCTGTGTCCTGTAGAGTGTAAGCTCTTATGGTCAGCGGGGTCTTCTCTCTCTTGTAGGAGTAAGCTCTTATGGTCAGCTGGGTCCTCTCTCTCTCCTGTAGAGTGTAAGCTCTTATAGTCAGCGGGGTCCTCTCCTGTAGAGTGCAAGCTCTTATGGTCAACAGGGTCCTCTCTCTTCTGTAAATTGTAAGCTCTTATGGTCAGTGAGGTCCTCTCCTCTTTCTCTCTCCTGTAGAGAGTAACCTTTTATGGTCAGCAGGGTCCTCTCTCTTCTGTAAAGTGTAAGCTTTTATGGTCAGTGAGGTCCTCTCTCTTCTGAAAAGTGTAAGCTCTTATGGTCAGCGGGGTCATCACCTATAGAGTGTAAGCTCTTATGGTCAGCAGGGTCCTCTCTCTCCTGTAGAGTGTAAGCTCTTATGGTCAGCTGGGTCCTCTCTCTCTCTCTCTCCTGTAGAGTGTAAGTTCTTATGGTCAGCGGGGTCCTCTCTCCTGTAGAGTGAAACCTGTTATGGTCAATGTGTTCCTCTTTCTCCTGTTGAGTGTAAACTCTTATGGTCAGGGGGTGCTCTCCCTCCTGTAGAGTGTAAGCTCTTATGGTCAGCGGGGTCCTCTCTCTACTGTAGAATGCAAGCTCTTATGGTCGGTGGGGTCCTCTCTGTCCTTCACAGTGTAAGCTCGTACGGTCAGTATGTTCCTCTCTCCTGTAGAGTGTAAGCTCTTACGGTCAACGGGGTCCTCTCTCCTGTAGAGAGTAACCTCTTATGGTCAGCAGCGCCATCTGTCTCCTGTAGAGTGTAAGCTCTTATGGTCAGCGGGGTCTTCTCTCTCTTGTAGGAGTAAGCTCTTATGGTCAGCGGGGTCCTCTCTCTCCTGTAGAGTGTAAGCTCTTATGGTCAGCTGGGTCCTCTCTCTCTCTCTCTCCTGTAGAGTGTAAGTTCTTATGGTCAGCGGGGTCCTCTCTCCTGTAGAGTGAAACCTGTTATGGTCAATGTGTTCCTCTTTCTCCTGTTGAGTGTAAACTCTTATGGTCAGGGGGTGCTCTCCCTCCTGTAGAGTGTAAGCTCTTATGGTCAGCGGGGTCCTCTCTCTACTGTAGAATGCAAGCTCTTATGGTCGGTGGGGTCCTCTCTGTCCTTCACAGTGTAAGCTCGTACGGTCAGTATGTTCCTCTCTCCTGTAGAGTGTAAGCTCTTATGGTCATCGAGGTCCTCTTTCTCCTGTGAAATGTAATCTCTTATGGTCAGCAGTGTCCCCTCTCTCCTGTAGAGTATAAGCTCTTATGGTCAGCAGGGTCCTCTCTCTCACCATAGAGTGTAAGCTCTCGTGGTCAGTGGGGTCCTCTCTCTCTCTTGTAGTGTGTAAGCTCTTGTGGTCAATGAGGTCCTCTCTCTTTCCAATAGAATGTAAGTTCTTATGGTCAGTGGGGTCCTCTTTGTTTCCCACAAAATGTAAACTCTTGTGGTCAGCGGGGTCCTCTCTCCAATAGAGTGTAAGCTTTTGTGGTCAGCGGGGTCCTTTCTCCTATAGAGTGTAAGCTTTTGTGGTCAGCGGGGTCCTCTCTCTCTCTCCTGTAGAGTGTAAGCTCTTGTGGTCAGCGAGGTCCTCTCTTTCCTGTAGAATGTAAGATCTTATGGTTCAGCGGGGTCCTCTCTCTCTTATAAAGTGTAAGCTCTTATGGTCAGCAGTGTCCTCTCACTCTCCTGTAGAGTGTAACCTCTTGTGGTCATCGGTGTCCTCTCTTTCTCCTGTAGAGAGTAAGCTCTTGTGGTCAGCGGGGTCCTCTCTCTCTCCAGTAGAGCGTTAGCTCTTGTGGTCAGCGAAGTCCTCTCTCTCCTGTACAGTGTAAGATCTATTTGGTAAGCAGGGTCCTCTTTCTCTTATAGAGTGTAAGCTCTTGTGGTCTGCGGGCACTCTCTCTCCTGTAGAGTGTAAGCTCTTATGGTCAGTGGGGTCCTGTCTCTCCTATAGAGTGAAAGCTCTTGTAGTCAGCGCCTGTTCTCACTCTTTCCTCTGCCCCACGAGTGTTTTCCCAGCAAATACAAGCTTTCCAATATTGAGATAAATGCAAATTTGTTTGCCACAAATCAAACTTTGGGGGAAAATTAGTGCAAAGTTGTTGAATTAACATTTATAATGATACGCTCATCTTTAATTCCCTGTTCCTAGGTATTTTGTGGAAATGAAGCATAAAGTAAGTCAGGCTAGATTTTGGACCCACTCAGGGAAGAGGAGATGACAGGTAAGACAGTTATAAAGAAAATGCTATGGATTAGCAGGTTTGGGATTTTGAGTCCAAACAGTTTGACTATGATTACATTCTTCTGACTTTAATCTAATGATATGACTTTTATGTATTTTTCAGGTTAAATTATAGCTGTGTTGATATGGAGGAGTACGTGATTTAAGGCTAAGTGGTATAAGATGCTATAGTAATAATAATAATAATCTTTCTTTTTATATAGTGCTCACATATTCCGCAGCGCTTTACAGTTTGCACACATTATCATCGCTGTCCCCGATGGGGTTTACAATCTAAATTCCCTATCAGTATGTCTTTGGAATGTGGGAGGAAACCAGAGAACCTGGAGGAAACCCACGCAATCACAGTAATCTCTAAAGTTCCAACATCTCTATTCAATTTTGTGTTCCCTGCTTTACCTCCTTCCTCTTTATGTCTTTTGGTTAAAGTTATTATGCAATTATTTGACAAACTTGCTATCTTTATACATTTACGATCAGGAGGAATGCATGGTCTGGGTGTGTGGAGTGAACATGGGACTAGGTGTTAGGAAAAGTTATGATGTTCGTTATCACGTGATGAAAGCGTTGCCGATTGATGTACGCATGCGCAGTGGGGTCACAGTCACATGACCGAAGCAGTGCGCTTTAACAACTGTCTAGAGTAGAGTTGAGCGAAACAGGTCAGTCAGATTCATAAGTCGCCGACTTTCGCCAAAGTCGGGTTTCGTTGACCGAAACACGACCATAGCGTGCAGTCGGCCATGCGGTCGGCAAAACGAGCGCCAAAGTCGGTTTTCCCAGAATGCTTTCAGTCGCCTTTTTTCAGCCAATGAGCAAGGACGTACACTGTGGGCAACGAGATGACATGTGCAGCGTCCACCACCATCTTAGAGAAGGGCATTGCAGTAATTGGCTTGCTTTGGGGGGCGTCATAGTGTCTATAAAAGCCCTGAGCGCCGACCTCCATTTTACTTCTGCCGATATTAACAGTAGGGAGAGGTTGCTGACGCTGTTTATCAGTAGGGAGAGAGTTAGGGCTGGAAAGAGAAGTTCTTCTGTGCTTGTGCTGATAGCAATTGTGCTGTACAGTTAGTGTGCAGTGACAGGGGAGGATTTTCTTGTGTGCAGCAGCGCTGGTTATTAGGCTGCCTGATAGCTGTATTGCTGTGTGTACACTGCTGTGCAGACTGCTTTTTACACAGCACTAATACTTTTATTCTTTTTTTCTGCACAGTTACCGACCGTTCATATTTTCCCACACCGTATAGAACTGTACGCTCCTTACACACTATCACGGACAAATACATGCTGACTATCTGTGTGTGTCTCCGGGAATATATACCGAGATTTAAATTTTCCCCTACACCGTATACAGCTGTCCGCTTCTGATACAGTACCGCATATCTGCTCTTTGTATTACGGTCAAATCCATACTGAGTGAGCGTCTGTGTGTGACTCCGAAAATACATACGGAGATTTAAATTTTCCCCTACACCGTATACAGCTGTCCGCTTCTGATACAGTACAGTATATCTGCTTTTTGTATTATGGTCAAATCCATACTGAGTGAGCCTCTGTGTGTGACTCCGGAAATATATACGGAGATTTAAATTTTCCCCTACACTGTATACAGCTGTCCGCTTCTGATACAGTACCGTAAATCTACTTTTTGTATTACGGTCAAATCCATACTGAGTGAGCGTCTGTGTCTGACTCCGGAAATATATACGGAGATTTCAATTTTCCCCTACACCGTATACAGCTGTCCGCTTCTGATACAGTACCGTATATCTGCTCTTAGTATTAAGGTCAAATCCATACTGAGTGAGCGTCTGTGTGTGCCTCTGGAAATATATACGGAGATTTAAATTTTCCCCTACACCGTATACAGCTGTCCGCTTCTGATACAGTACCGTATATCTGCTTTTTGTATTACGGTTCAATCCATACTGAGTGAGCGTCTGTGTCTGACTCCGGAAATATGTACAGAGATTTGAATTTTCCCCTGCACCGTATACTTCTGTCCGCTTCTGATACAGTACTGTATATCTGCTCTTTGTATTATGGTCAAATCCATACTGAGTGAGCGTCTGTGTGTGACTCCGGAAATATATACGGAGATTTAAATTTTCCCCTACACCCTATACAGCTGTCCACTTCTGATACAGTACCATATGTCTGCTTTTTGTATTACGTTCAAATCCATACTGAGTGAGCGTCTGTGTGTGACTCCTGAAATATATACGGAGATTTGAATTTTCCCCTACACCGTAATCCATCAACCACCCAAAGCAATGAATGTGCCACAGAAATCTAGACAGGGAATACAGAAAATCTCTTTATTAATTCATAGTGGCAAAGCAATATTACAGTAATATTAAAATCATATTAAAAACATTATGCGTGGGTACAGACAATATATATCAGACTAATGCTGATAAGGCAATCCTTACTTAAAGGACACAATGTATCAAGGAAAGAAAAGGGCAACAAACATGAATCAATATATGTGTAGCCTAAAAACTGTGAAACAAAAACCAAATAATTTCTGTGCAAGAAATACCGATATGTGTGCAAAATAATGCAATCAATGCAAACCATGTGAAAAATAATGCAATACTTGTGCAAAAAAATGCAAATTAAAGTGCTTGGAAATTATTTTGTGCAATACAACAAAGTATCTGTAATATCAAAAATATCACTAATATTATTGTGCAATTTGTGCAATATGTTCTAAACCGCCAGAAGTTGTAACTAATGGGGTAAATAGAAACGAAATGAATTGAGCACGATTACCAGAAAAGAAGATGGGAAACAAAGAAATATACCTTGAATGATTGCGCCTTTGAAAGATGTCTGTAACCAGGCGCTACCCAATGCACCGTCTACAGCTGTCCGCTTCTGATACAGTACCGTTTTTCTGTTTTTTGTATTATGGTCAAATCCATACTGAGTGAGCGTCTGTGTCTGACTCCGGAAATATATATGGAGATTTAAATATTCCCCTACACCGTATACTGCTGTACGCTCCTCATAAAGTACCATATATCTGCTGGTATTTTTGGTACATTTTCCCAAACATGAGGAAGTATGGTGGAAGAGACCACGGACGTCGGCGGGAGGGGGCCAGCTGGTACTGATGGTGGTGGTGGTGCAACTGCTGGTAGTGCCAAAAGCACAATAGCACCTAAGGCAGGAGATGTTGAGCCTGCATCATCGTCTGAGTCCAGAAGGCCTGGAAGGCTCCCTTTTCTGGGAGTAGGTAAACCGCTTTTAAAGCCGGAGCATCAGGAACAGGTTTTGGTTTACATTGCCAAAACAGCCTACAGCTCTATCACCTCCTGTACTGAAGTTTCAAAAACTGCAAGCACTGAACAACACCTTTCCTTGTGTCCTTCACCCCCACCAAAAGTGAAGAATGCGGCAGGCCACACTTCAGATTACTCCATGGAGCTCTTTTCACATACCATGCCTAAAGGTACTGCCACACTAAACAATCCCGCTAGCGATCACGATAACGACGCATACTAATGCGATCGCTAGCGGGATTGTTTCTATATCGCTAAGTGCGGCCACATTTAGCGATATAGTTAACCACGCTATCGCCGTTAGCGATCTTCTTAACGACTTTAGCGGTACAAAAGTACCGCTAAATCGCTAAGAAAAGGTGCCACACTAGCGATATATACTTACCCAGCGGGAGCGCCGACGAGAAAATAGGGTCCGGAACGATTCCAGCGACGAGCGAGATCACAGCAGGAAGCTCGTCGCTGGCAGATGCCGCACTGAACAACATCGCTAACGGGATCGCTAAATAGTGACGTTTTTTAGCGATCCCGTTAGCGATATTGTTCAGTGTGGCATACCCTTAACTTATCAAGTCAAATCCTGAATTTCCCAGTCCAAGATGAATATGACATGGAGTGCACTGATGCACAGCCACTGCTATATTATTCTGGTGGTACATTCACCCAGAGCACTACATTGCCCTCGCAGTCTACTGAACCAGAATCTGACACTGATAAAACTCAGGTGCCCCTTCCCGCATACTATACCACCTTACACAGTGACACAGAGGAAGGTGCAGATGAAATTGAAGAGGAGGTGATGGATGACCCAGTTGTTGACCCGGATCAGTATCCATTGAGGGAAAAGGGTGCCGCTGGCAATAGCTCAGAAGAGGAGGAGGATCCGCAGCAGGCATCGACATCGCAGCTGTGGTTATCTGGCAGGCCCGTAGCAGTCCAAAAAAATGTTAAAAAAACAAAAAGAGTTGCAGGACAGCTTTATCCCATAGTAGGAAGAGTGCAGTGTGGCACTTTTTTGACCAAAATCCTATTGATGAAGCAAAGGTTATCTGTAAGTAGTGCGGAAGGACCTTTAGCCGAGGGAAAAATCTCCGAAATTTGAATACCAGTTGCATGCTTAGACATGTAAACACCATGCACTTGCAAGCGTGGACAGACTACAAAACCTCACTGGGTTTGAACGCCTACATTGCCAAAATGATCTCATTAGAGATGATGCCCTTCCATTTGGTTGAAAGCGCAGCGTTCTGAGAGCTCATGGCCTACGCTGTCCCACACTATGACCTACCCAGTCGGAACTTCTTTTCTAGAAAAGCCATCCCTGCTCTCCACCTGCATGTGAAAGACCGCATTGTCCATGCACTCAAACAATCAGTGAGTGGAAAGGTGCACCTCACAACAGATGCGTGGGCCAGTAGACATGGCCAGGGCTGTTACGTGTCCATCACTGCGCACTGGGTTAATGTGGTGGATGCAGTGTCCACAGGGGACAGCGGCGGTGGGACAGTGCTGCCTAACCCACGGAATAGGAAACAGTTGGCTGTAGGCGTTCGACCCTCCTCCTCCTCCCCGAAGCAAAAGCTCATCGACAGTCGCACGAGCATTCCATCCACAGCTGCCAGTGTTGCACATAAGGTGTCCTACTATCGATCAGCTAGTGGTAAGCGACAGCAGGCTGTTTTAAAGATGATGTCTTTGGGCGACAACAGACACACCTCTGAGGCACTGGCCGACTACTTGCAGCGAGAAACTGAGTCATGGCTGGGCAGTCTACATCTTGAGCCAGGCAAGGTAGTTAGTGATAACGGAAGTAATTTTGTGGCGGCCATAGCCCTGGCAAAACTCAGACACATACCTTGCCTGGCTCACACCTTGAACCTGGTGGTGCAGTGCTTCATAAATAATTATCCGGAGTTACCAGCCCTGCTCCATAATGTGCGAAGACTGTGCTCGCACATCCGTCGGTCGCCGATAGACTACAGTCGTATGCATGCAGAGGCTGCAGCGATCGCTCCACCTTCCCAAGCACCGTCTAATCATAGACGTTGCAACAAGTGGAACTCCACCATGCACATGGTTGAGAGGCTGTGCGAACAGGGGCAGGCTGTAATGCATTTGTGGGAGGATACACGGGCAGGCAGTTTGAGGGCAGACATGGAGTTGTCGGTTGTGCAGTGGTCAAAGCTGAAAGACCTCTGTAAAGTCCTTCAGTGTTTTGAGGAATGCACACGGCTGGTAAGCGAATACGGCGCCATCATAAGCATGAGCATCCCACTTATGCGTCAGCTCATGCAAACTTTGACGCACATTAAGGATCAGGCGTCTGCAGCGGAGGAGGAGGAGGGAAGCCTTCATGCCAGTCAGGCATTGTCTGCTCAGGAAACTGTCCTGGACGAGGTGGAGGAAGAGGAGGAGGAGGAGGATGAGGGGATGATTATTTTGTGGAGGAGGATGCTTCTCAGGGGCAAGAGAAAATGTTGGCTTGCCAAGGTAAGGTACAGGGTTTGTGCATGACTGGAGCTATGTGGATTTGGCAGAAAGTGCTCCTCCACCCACCACTGGCAGTGCATCATTGACACCTGGAACATTGGCCCACATGTGTGATTATGTGTTGCGGATCCTATAAAGGGACCCCCGCATTGCCAAAATTATGAAGGATGATGACTACTGGTTGGTCAGCATCCTCGATCCACGCTATAAAGGTAAATTACAGAACATCATGCCACAGGAGAACCTAGAGCTAATACTGGCGAACAAACAAGCAACTCTGGTAAACCGTTTGTTAGAGGCATCCCCAGCACACAGCAGTGGTGCAGGTTCTACCACGAGCCGTACTGGGCAACATGGAAGAGGTGTTCATGGTGCACTCAGCCGAAGTGGCGTTGGAGAAGGATTTCATGACCATGCTCTGGACTGATTGCTCGAGTACCGCTCACATGACTAGTAATACTGAATAGATTGCAACAGACAGGAGACAGCAGTTGTCAACCATGGTTACAAATTACCTCTCCTCTCCTATCGATGTTCTCCCTCACAGCTCATTCCCCTTTGACTACTGGGCCTGTAAACTGGACACCTGGCCTGAATTGGCACAATATGCCTTACAAGTAGAGTTGAGCGAAACAGGTCGGTCAGTTTCAAAAATCGCCGACTTTAGCCAAAGTCGGGTTTCATGAAACGAAACCAGACATGGCGCGAGGTCGGTCACGTGTTCGGCGACCATTTTGCCGAAGTCGGTTTTCCCATACTACTTTAAGGGCCTTTTCTCGGCCAATGAGCAAGGACGCAGGCTGTGGGCAACGCGATGACATGGGCAGCGGCCAGCACCATCTTAGAGAAGGGCATTGCAGCGATTGGCTGGCTTGTGTGGCGTCACAGTGCATAAAAAATCCCTCAGCGCCGACCGCCATTTTACTTCTGCCGATCTTAGTGTAGGCAGAGGTTGCTGACGCTGATTCTCAGCAGGGAGAGCGTTAGGCAGGGCCCAAAAACAAAAACTGTGCTTGTGCTGATAGCGATTAGCTGTACAGTTACTGTGCAGTGACAGGGGAGGATTTTGGTGTGTCCAGCAATGCTGGTTATTAGGCTGCCTGCCAGTGACAGAGTAGAAATTGCTTGTGTGGAGCAGCAGAGCTGAATAATAGGCAGGCTGCCTTCCAGTGATAAGGGGAAATTTCTTTCAGTTACCGAGTGTTCATTTTTTCCCACACCGTATAGAGCTGTACGCTCCTCACAGTACCGTGTACCGGCTGGTAACACGGACAAATACATGCTGACTATATGTGTGTGACTCTGGAAATATATACAGAGATTTACAATTCCCCCAACACTGTATACAGCTGTACGCTACAGATAGTGTACACTTTTTCTGCCTTTCATATTCTGCTGTTATCCAAAATGGGCCTGTGGCCGTGTCTGTGACTCCGGAAATATATACTGAGATTTACAATTCCCCCAACACTGTATACAGCTGTACGCTACAGATAGAGTACACTTTTTCTGCCTTTCATATTCTGCTGTTATCCAAACTGGGCCTGTGGCCGTGTCTGTGACTCCTGAAATATATATGGAGATTTACAATTCCCCCCAACACTGTATACAGCTGTATGATACAGATAGAGTACACTTTTCCTGATTTTGATATTCTGGTGTTAGGCAGACTGGGCCTGAGACCGTGTGTCTTACTGCTGAAATATATACAGAGATTTAAAATTCCCCCAACATTGTATACAGCTGTACGCTACTGATACAGTACACTTTTCCTGATTTTGATATTCTGGTGTTAGCCAGACTGGGCCTGTGACCGTGTGTCTTACTGCTGAAATATATACGGAGATTTAATATTCCCCCAACACTGTATACAGCTGTACGCTACTGAGACAGTACACTTTTCCTGATTTTGATATTCTGGTGTTAGGCAGACTGGGCCTGTGACCGTGTGTCTTACTTCTGAAAAATATACTGAGATTTTAAATTCCCTCAACACTGTATAAAGCTGTACGCTACGGAGACAGTACACTTTGGAATATAACGAGAAAAAAATGGAGCATCCAGCCAAAACAAGAATAAAATGTAAAAATTAACAACTTTATTGAAACAAACACCAATAAAACCGTTCACAAATATACGTATATAGAGATGAAAGTATGATGGTGATAGAGCAACAAACGAACCTGAAGCACATATACTTGAATGCTATGCTCTAAGGTTTCTCCCCAGGAAAAAGTAGGGAGAAATATAGATCACAAGATGTGTATATGTATACACGTCCTGCGGGGTATGTCAAAAGGCTGCCACCATGAAAAAGGGCACAATATTATACAACAAGTGTCAATAAATTGTGCCACATAAAAAAGTACACTCACAAAATAGTCAAAGAATTATATGGTAACATGCCAGGCGACAAACCCACAATACCAGATCCACAGTGGGATCATAAAGTGATATAAGCAACTAAAATGGCATATATGAAGTCAAAGTCTCCTAAGGAGTGCCACATAGATTAGAGCATAAAGTGCAGACGTGCTTACCCATGTTGGGGAAATGTGCAAAACCAGGAACGTGCCCCAACGCACGTTTCGCTTTCTTTAGCTTCCTCGGGGGGCTATGTGGAATGCGGTGTTGTGTGCGTTTATATAAGGACAAGATCTACCCAGGTGTGTGGAGTTACCCATTGCGGGGGAGCGCGCATGTGGGTGCTGTCACAGAGGCGACACCCGCATCACTTCCGGCGCTCTGATGACGATGAGGGTCCAGGAAAAATTTCCTGTGACGTCAGGACCCCAACGCCATCTTAGTAGAGGCCTTAAGTGAATCGGGCCGCCAATGCCTCGCGCGCATGCGCATCCCAATGGGAGGAGCAATGAATGTTGTCAGAATTGAAGGGGAGAATAGTACATGCTGTCAGAAGTAAAAAGCAGAAAGTGCGGTCATAGGTCAGGAGATGAAAGACTCACAGAGGTATATATAACAGCGGTTACCAGTCCTCAAAAGACAAGGGTAAAAAGATATATCCATGGGACCAGAATACCAGCGTTGGAATAATAGTAGATAACACCACGTAACTAGTGTTGAGCGATACTGCTCGATATCTAAAAATATCGGATCGGAATGGTATCGCCGATATCACTAAAATATCGGCGATACCCGATACCGATACCGAAAGTCCAATGTAAGTCTATGGGAACCAAATATCGACATTAAAAAAAAACCCATTCTTGCCTTGTTGGTTAATTGTACATGAAGGAAAACAACAAAGAGTAATGTAGAATGTATTGGGGGAGGTTGAGGAGACAATAAAGGCATACATGTTTAACCCAATGCATTGGAATAGCATTAATATATTTTTTTTTGGAAATACGTTTGGATTGACGAACAAATTGACAATGTTGTTAACCTTTTTTCTATTTTGGCAAATATGTATGTTTCACAACTTCCATGCTCTTCACCTTTTTAACTTTTGCCAGTGCCACACTTTCTCCTTCATAATCTTCAGCAGCATCATCTTTCTCATCAAATTATTCTTCATCTTCACCTTCTTAATCTTCTTCTTAAACTTCTTGCTATTCATGTTTTTGTTTACATTACTCATATTGTTATTATTAAACTATTAATCTTCTTCATATTCAAATTCTTCATCTTCTTCCTCTTCATCTTCTTCATCATATTCTTATTTGTGACAGAGATTCCTGTACTTGTAATCTGTAAAAGTATGAATTTTTCATCCTTCCGTTCTTGCTGTCACAAAAGATTTAAATTACAACAGTATTTGTCCGTGTTCAGTTTAGCCTGCAGCAGCAGGCATTTTCCAGGGGCACCACGAGGAGGAACGGACTCACCCCCATACACTGCTTAGTCTTCTTCTGCTTAGAATTTAGAGCATATATTTTGCTCTTCATTTTGGTATTATACTTCATGTTCTTCTGCTTTTTGATCTTCTGCTTATTGTTCTTCTGTCTCTTGTTCTGTATCTTGTAGTTTGTCTTAACCTTCTTTGTCCTGTTGGTGATCTTCTTCTGGGTAATCTTTTATTTTTTCTTTGTGATGGTGTTCAGACTGGTTGGCTTCATGCTCGTCGTCCTTGTTGTCGTCATCTTCTTCTGGGTGGTCTTTAAGGTCGTCTAATTTCCGAGAACCAGCTGACGTTACTGGAACCCGGACGGGTATCAGATGGAACAAGAGACAATGGAAGTAACGAGGACCAGCTGACTGTGCTGGAACCCGGAGGGGCAGCAGAAGGAAAAGAGGCAATGTCACAACCGAGTACCAGCTGACGTTACTGTGACACGGTTACTAAGCAGGAGGTACCTGTGCTCCAAAGCACTACCAAGGACCAGCAGACGTTGCTGGAACTCGTATACGAGATGGAGGCACTTAGGCCAAAGGCACTGGGGAAAACCAGTTGACGGTACTGGACCCCGGACGGGTAGCAGAAGGAAAAGAGGCAATGTCACAACCGAGTACCAGCTGACGTTACTGTGACACGGTTACTAAGCAGGAGGTACCTGTGCTCCAAAGCACTACCAAGGACCAGCAGACGTTGCTGGAACTCGTATACGGAGATGGAGGCACCTAGGCCAAAGGCACTGGGGAGAACCAGTTGACGGTACTGGACCCCGGACGGGTAGCAGAAGGAAAAGAGGCAATGTCACAACCGAGTACCAGCTGACGTTACTGTGACACGGTTACTAAGCAGGAGTACCTGTGCTCCAAAGCACTACCAAGGACCAGCAGACGTTGCTGGAACTCGTATACGGAGATGGAGGCACCTAGGCTAAAGGCACTGGGGAGAACTAGTTGATGGTACTGGACCCCGGACGGGTAGCAGAACGCACCCATGAAAATGTAAGTTGACAGGACGCAAGCCATCCGCAGTTACCAAATCACACAGTCCTACAGTGGGTGCTTGTCCTATTGTCACAATGGAAACAGCCTTTATTTACATATCCCACAGCACACATAGGAATCACCTAAACTGCAGGCACCATAGAGTCGGCTAACCCGAATGCAACACGACAGCACAACTTATTGGAGGATAATTGACGTTCACACTGCCAGGAAACAGCTGTCGTGCTGTAACCAGGCTGGCCAGGAGTCAGTACCCCTGCCAATTACTTACGAGCAAGAAATGGCGGTGTTGTAGCCCAGGGAGTAGAGTTCAGGTGGTAGAAAGATGAACATAACAGGAGACATGGAAAACGTTGCCAAACAGTTATTTAATCTGAAAACGGACAGGCAAATTCAGGTGAGATCCATGCCTTGTTCATTTTCAGAAAAGTAAGCCGGTCTACATTCTCTGAGGATAGTCGCATGCGACGGTCTGTTAGTACACCACCTGCAGCACTAAAGACGCACTCAGATAATACACTGGCAGCAGGGCAAGCCAGCACCTCCAATGCATACTGGCTAAGCTCTGGCCATGTATCCAACTTAGAGACCCAAAATTTGAAAGGGGAAGAGGCATCTGGGAGTACACTTAGAGGGAAAGACAAGTAGTCTGTCACCATCTTACGGAAACGTTGCTTCCTGGTGACTGGAGCCGTCTCGGATGGTGTAGACCTTGCTGGCGCTGTCACAAAACTTCGCCACATTTGTAACATACAGCTCTTGCCCTGTGCAGAGGCGCTGCTTGTGCACCCTCTTGTTGTAGAGGTGTCTACACTGCCTCGAAGCACAGAGCTGCTTTGTAAAGCAGTAGCAGCAGCAGCTCTCTCGGCTGGAATGTACAACAGTATGGATTGCACCAGTGTGTCTTGGTACTCCCGCATTTTACGGTCCCGGTTCCCCGGTGTGATGAGGGTTTGTAAGTTGTCCCGGTAGCGAGGGTCTAGGAGGGTGTACACCCAATAATCTGACGTGGTGAGAATGTGGGCGATGCGGCAGTCATTTCTCAGGCACTGAAGCATGAAATCAACCATGTGCTGCAGACTCCCAACTGGCCAACAAAGGCTGCCTCTGGAAGAGGCGTCATCTCTGCCTCCTCTGCATCACCCCATCCTCGCTCTACATACTGACTAGAGCGTTGTGTACCTCCCTCTGTAGGGATTTCTTCCTCCTCCATTGACTCCTCCTCCTCCTCATCCTCCTCACAAAGTGAGCCCTGCCCAGCCCTTTGTGAGGAACCACGTTGCGCTGACTGTCCTGAAGGTAATTGAATTTGTGACTCCTCATCCTCCACCTCTTCCAAAACCTCTTCCTTTAGTGCTTTCAGTGATTTCTGAAGCAGGCAGATAAGGGGGACAGTCATGCTGACTAGTGCATCATCTGCACTCGCCATCCGCGTTGAGACATCAAACGCACGCAAAACGTCGCAGATGTCCTTCATAGAGGCCCACTCAGTAGTGGTGAAGTGTGGACGGCGCAAAGAGCGACTTGATTGCGCCTGATGCAGCTGATACTCCATTACTGCTGTCTGCTGCTCACACAACCGCTCAAACATATGTAACGTGGAATTCCACCTGGTGGGTACGTCACATATGATGCGATGTTCAGGAAGGCGAAATCGGCGTTGCAGAGCAGCAATGCGCGATCTGGCTATGCTGGAACGTCGCAAGTGAGCGCACTCTAGGCGGACCTTCTGCAGCAGTCCAGCAAGATCCGGATAGTCCCTCAAAAAACTCTGCAAGACCAAGTTGAGCACATGTGCCAGACATGGTATGTGAGTACCATTGTCACACACTACCAAGCCTGGCTGGAGATTCGCAGGCAAAAACCACACGTCGCTCTCCTGCTTGATGGCATTCCAGACCTCCTGCGCTGTGTGGCTTAGATTCCCCATTGAAATCATTTTCAGGACGGCCTGTTGACGTTTGGCCACGGCTGTGCTCATATCGGTCGCAACAGTTAAGCGTTCACGGGTCCATGTGGAGGTATACCGTGACGGCTCGTGCAGCGATGATTCTGAGGAACTGGAGTAGGAGGAGGAATCAATGTGTACAGACTGGATTCCTGCAATCCTTGGAGTTGGCAGAACACGTACAGCGCCACTGGCAAGATCTGTACCCGGCTCCACAACATTGACCCAATGGGCAGTGAGGGAAAGGTATCGTCCCTGGCCATGGGTACTGGTCCACGCATCGGTGGTCAGGTGGACCCTGCTACTGACGGCGTTTAGTAGCGCATGTTTAATGTTTCCCTCAACATGTTTTTGCAGAGCAGGGACGGCTTGCCTGCTGAAATAAAATCGGCTTGGCACATTATATTGTGGGACTGCCAATGCCATTAAGTTCCTGAAACTGTCAGTCTCCACCAGCCTGAATGACAGCATTTCAAGGGACAGGAGTTTTGCAATGCCAGCATTCAGAGCCTGTGCTCGTGGATGGTTTGCCGAGTATGGCCGTCTTTTATCCCATGCCTGTGCTACCGATGGCTGTTTTGTGGCCTGGGAGTGTGACGATGACTGTGAACTTGCTGCTGTGGGTGGAATAACAGTTTGTCTATGGACAACAGTGACCGAGGTTCTTCCATGGAGATCCTGTGAGGAAGCCGAACCAGGTGTGTGTGAGCTGGAGGTAGAGGCTCCAACACGACCTGAAGATGTAGGTGCTGCTGTAGGTTGGCCTACATCTCCAGTGTGTCTTTGTAACTCAGCTACGTGCTTTGTCCGTACATGTTTCCACATATTTGTGGTATTCAGGTTACTGATATTTTTACCTCTTTTAACTTTTTGCTTACACAGCTTGCATTTAACATAGCAAATATCATCTACAAGTCTGTCAAAAAAGAACCACGCAGTGCAAGTCATGGGAGCGCCAATTTTGACATTTGTAAGAGAACTGCTCCCAACAGGTGCCAAACTGGAGGCTACAGGCAAGCGAGTCTGCAGCCTACCTCTCCCTCCTCTTTGTACCGTTGGGCCAATCTCTTCCTCAGAGCTGCTCCCACCACCTTCCTGTTGCTCACGCCATGTTGGGTCTCGGACTTCATCATCTCCACTACCCTCTTCCAACACCTGCTGCTGTTGGATGGTCTGGGCAGCACCATGCTCCACAAAACCTGGCACCTGAGTCTCATCATCATCATGAGATGCGTTCTGCGGTGTGCTGTCCATCGGCACTGGCTCACCCGCCTCTTCAGATTGAGAGAGACACAGCTGTTGCGCATCACTGCATACTCCCTCTTCTTCAAATTGCAGAATGCTGCTTGCCTGTGCCCGTGTTTGCGAGCCAACAGATTCTGAGAACAGAAGCAGAGACTCAGCTGGCTCCTGTACAGAACTCTCTGACTGCCTGGGCAATTTGACAGGCGGTGAACAGACAGATGGTTGCTCAACAGTGTTGTGCTCCTGAGAGGAGGTGGAAGGAATTGAAGTCGATGCATTGGCTGCCAACCAACCAACAACGGCTTCAATTTGTTCTTCCCGCAGCAGGGGGGCACGCCGAGCTCCTACCAAAGTGCGCATAAAGGAACGCTCATGGGTAAAACTGGTGGATGCTGTGTCACTGAGGGCGGCAGCAGCCACAGAATCCCCACGTCCTCTCCCTGCTGAAACTCCACGGCCACGACCACGTGCCTTACTCACTGACTTCTTCATCTTGGTAGATTGATAAAGAAAGTCAGAAAAGTTATAAGGCCTAAGTGTGGTTATTACGCAGAGACTGAAGTGAACACTGAAACACAACTGTTCACAATCTGTGAAAGGCTACTCCTTTGTCTACTTCTATAGTGTTTGCAACCAATGTATTGGATACAGATGGAAGCGCGTCACACTAATAGATTATATTTATTTTAAATGGAATGGAGCAGAACCAATTGGAGAGAAATGACAAGGATGAGGCACTGAGACACGCTCAGCAGAGTACAAGCAGCAGTGCTTGAACAAGTAACTGGAGCGTGATGTGCACTCAAAAAATAAAAAACACAGACTGAAGTGAACACTGAAACACAACTGTTCACAATCTGTGAAAGGCTACTCCTTTGTCTACTTCTATAGTGTTTGCAACCAATGCATTGGATACGGATGGAAGCGCGTCACACTAATAGATTATATTTATTTTAAATGGAATGGAGCAGAACCAATTGGAGAGAAATGACAAGGATGAGGCACTGAGACACGCTCAGCAGAGTACAAGCAGCAGTGCTTGAACAAGTAACTGGAGCGTGATGTGCACTCAAAAAATAAAAAACACAGACTGAAGTGAACACTGAAACACAACTGTTTACAATCTGTGAAAGGCTACTCCTTTGTCTACTTCTATAGTGTTTGCAACCAATGTATTGGATACGGATGGAAGCGCGTCACACTAATAGATTATATTTATTTTAAATGGAATGGAGCAGAACCAATTGGAGAGAAATGACAAGGATGAGGCACTGAGACACGCTCAGCAGAGTACAAGCAGCAGTGCTTGAACAAGTAACTGGAGCGTGATGTGCACTCAAAAAATAAAAAACACAGACTGAAGTGAACACTGAAACACAACTGTTCACAATCTGTGAAAGGCTACTCCTTTGTCTACTTCTATAGTGTTTGCAACCAATGTATTGGATACGGATGGAAGCGCGTCACACTAAAATTTAAATTGCATGGAGCAGCAAGAATTACACTGAAGAAAAAAAAAAGAGTCTGTGAGTGACACGTGCAGATGCCTACAGACAGCGTTGCATGCAGAGCAAACTGCAGCGTCACCTGCACTCACACACACCTTGCAGAGCTGTTAAAACAACACTGCAGGCAAAAGGAAGCTTTACACAGCGGTTGGTGCTAGCCTGCCTAAAGCACAGTACACTAAATCGCAATCTCTAACTGTCCCTCAGAGTCAGCACAGCAGCGTTCTGTCCCTTACTGAATTCACAGCACAGTGACGCTAAAATGGCGGCGGCGCCTTTTATAGTGCATTCTGACATCATTTCAGCATCCAATCACAGCCATGCCATTAGTTAACATGACCGCAGCAGTACAGGATGTGCCCACACTTCTTAGGATTCCTCATTGGCTGACTAAAATCACATTGCCTCTCAAACAATTATGGGAACTTCCGATTCCGGTATACGATATATGGAAAATATCGGAACTAAGTATCGAAAGTCCGATACAGCTAATATCGGCCGATACCCGATACTTGCGGTATCGTATCGCTCAACACTACACGTAACTAACAGGGGGATGTGGCATAGTCTGAACAGTCTAAGGTAACATGGAAATATCCCTAATAATCTAAAAAGGACAATAACCCATAACCCCATCAAAGATGTTTATCTTTCAAAAAAGTAAACAAATAGAAAAAAGTAACAAACAGCAAAATAATAATAAAAAAAAACTAAAAAACAAAAAAAATGAAAATGAACAAAAAAACAAAAAAAACACACAGTAGGAGTTGAATGATGATTCGATCAGTCAGTCCAATTAAACCTCCACATGACAGATGAGAAGTGAATCTTCATATCGATGATACAGCCCTGGGTAAGTAGTATCGGATAAAGCGCACAATCGTATGGAATAAATGATTACTGTGAACGTAAAGAACAAAAATTAAAAACAGCACACAAATAAAAACTAAGGAGAACGGAAAAGTGAAGGAAATCTCATAAGAAGCAAGCAAAGGATAGCTTCTCATTAAGTCCTCTGGGTGACATTGTATCTAATTTTGTGATCCATTGACATTCCAGCTGTCCCAGGGTACGTTTCATGTCACCGCCCCTGATGCCAGTACGCACTCGATCAATGCCCACAAATTTGAGGCTAGTTGGATTACATTTATGAAACAGCCGGAAATGTCGAGGGATAGTTTTAAGAGTACTCGTGTCAACTACATCTCTGGCGGCCATGATGTCACGAATATGCTCCCTGACCCTAATGCGAAATTCGCGTGAGGTCAAGCCCACATAACTAAGGCCGCATGGACAGGTGGCCAAATACACAACAAAGCATGTGCTACAAGAGATGTATTGTTTAATCCGGTGGTTCCACCACCCACTCCACCACCAAAGGTAACAGCCCGACAGATATTTCTGCGCGCCAGGCATGAACCGCATGGAAAACAGCCCCGTCTCTGCACACCAGCATCAAAAATGGTCGGCGGGCTATTGACATAGTGACTCCTAACCAGAATGGCCCTCAAATTGGGAGATCTTCTGGCTGTAAGGAGTGGCCGGTCGGGCAAAAGCTCCCTAAGTATAGGGTCCGAACGGAGTACAGGCCAATGTCTAGTGAGAATCTGCCTAATCTGTGGCCATCTATTGTTAAAGGTGGATATAAATCTAATGGGTGGATTCAGATCTCTATGTCTATGACTACCACCTAGAAGTTGGTTACGAGGTGTACCTTGGCCCTCAAGTAACCCCGTTTAATTGTTCTTCTGCTATAGCCCCGGTCATGGAACCGCTGAAAAAGGTCTTTCGACTGCCCCTCAAAAATTTCATCGGTCGCACAAATGCGCTTCATCCTAAGAAATTGGCCTGTAGGAATGGCGCGAATTGTTGCTGACGTATGTGCTGATGAAGCATGCAAAAGTGCGTTCACGGACGTCTCCTTCCGGAAGACGTCCGTCAGCACTGCGCCCTCACCTGAGACCAAGATCTGGATGTCCAAAAAATTAATTTTGGTTTTAGAAAACTTATAAGTTAATTTGATATTTAATTCATTGGTGTTAAGCATCCCGATGAATTCATGGAGGGCAGTCTCAGAACCATGCCAAACAAATAAAACGTCATCAATATATCTGTACCAACCAACGACATGGGATGAGGGGGCGTGCGCGCCATCACTAAACAGCTCCCTCTCCCAGTGACCTAGAAAGAGGTTAGCATAGGACGGCGCGCACGCCGCCCCCATCGCCGTGCCGCGTTTCTGTAAATAAAATCTGTCTTTAAATGTAAAATAATTATGAGTCAATATGAACTCCAGCAGCTCCATGACCAGGGCGCGCAGGGGAGGGTCCAAGTCCCCCATGTCAAGGAATAATTCCACCGCTCGTAGGCCGTCGCCATGATCGATGCTGGTGTACAGAGACTCAACGTCAGCCATAACCAAGGTCATACCTGGCTCTAAGGTCAGGCCATCTATTTTCTTGAGGATGTCCGTAGTGTCCCTGACATAGGAGGGCAAAGTTTCAACAATCGGATGCAAAGAGTGCTCGATAAATTTGCAAATAGGGTCACATAGCCCTCCTATGCCAGAGACAATAGGACGCCCAGGTGGATCAAGTGGGTCCTTGTGGACCTTTGGTAGCAGATAGAAGGTGGGAACCACCGGACATGTCACCACTAGACCATCGTACACTTTTTTTGGGATAATACCTAAATTAAAGGCCTCTTCCAAAACAAGACAGAGAGCAGCAGAGAAGGACCCAGTAGGGTTGTTGGGGAGGAGGGTGTAAGCCTCCCTATCTCTAAGTTGCCTGTGAGCCTCCCTTTCGTACTTCTCCACAGGCCAGATCACCACATTCCCCCCTTATCAGCTGGTTTAATAACTACATCCCGTAGGGATCGCAATTGCTTTAGTGCTTCTCTGTGTACACGGGTGAGATTATCACTAGTGTTGAGCGATACGATACTGCAAATATCGGGTATCGGCCGATATTAGCTGTATCGGGCTTTCGATTCCGAATACCGATATTTTCGTCATATCGGATACCGGAATCGGGATTGTCACTGTCACTGTCTGTGTCCGTCGGTCGGGTCTGTCACTGTCAGTGTCCGTCGGTCGGGTCTGTCAGGAGTCAGCGGCACTTACCTGGCAGAAGATCTCCGGCGGTCACGGCCTGGACTGCTTCATGGCCGCCATCATCTTTCCCCGGCGGTCACATGCAGTTTCTCGCGATAACTGCAGTGACTGCTGGGTAATCCCGGCCGTAAAGCAGTCAGTCCGATGAGGTCACCGCCGGGGAAGCAGGTAATCAGCTGTGCTGCGTCGCGATGACAGGCTCTGCCTGTCATTGCGATGTAGCAGAGCTGGATCGTCGTGGGACAGTCGTTACTATGGACTGCGTCGGACAGGTGGTATACTGTTGGTTTGTTTTTTTTCTTTTTTTACAGGAGATCGATGGCGTCGCAGGAATGAGAGTACAATAAAAGAAATGAAAACTGTGTTGTCTCTTTTATTTCATTAAAATACTTTTTTCTTGCTTTGTCTTTTTTTATGCATTTAATAACTTTGGGATTAATAATGGATCAGTGTCTTATTGACGCCTCTCCATTATTAACCGGGCTTATTGTCACCGTGCAATCAACGGTGACATTAACCCCTTATTACCCCACTTGCCACCGCTACAGGGCAGTGGGAAGAGCCGGGTAAAGTGCCACAATTGGCACATCTTTTGATGCGCCAAATGTGGGGCTGCTGTAGCCTGGTATTATCAGGCTGTTGAGGGCCAAAATCCATGGGCCTTGACAGTCTTTTAATACCAGGCCGCAGCAGTCTGCATTTTACTTGGCTGGTTAACAAAAATAGGGGGGACCCTACGACGTTTTTTTTTTGAGGGGATCCCCTATTTTTGTTAACCAGCCAAGCTAAGCAGACTTCTGTGGCCTGGTATTATCAGGCTTGCAAGGTCCATGGATATTGGATCCTTACCAGCCTGAAAAACCAGGCCTCAGCAGTCTGCTTCATCTGGCTGGTTAACAAAAATAGGGGGGACCCCACGCCAATTTTTTTCGAGGGGATCCCCTATTTTTGTTAATCAGCCAAGATATGCAGACTGCTGTGGCCTGGTATTATCAGGCTGGCAAGGTCCATGGATTTGGCTCCTTAACAGCCTGAAAATCCAGGCCTCAGCGGTCTGCTTCATCTGGCTGGTTAACAAAAATAGGGGGGACCCCACGCCATTTTTTTTTCGAAGGGAACCCCTATTTTTGTTAATCAGTTCCCTCTGACGTCACTGATGGTGTCCCTGGCTGACCTGAAGTGAAAGTGGAAAGCAATCAATTAAGCTTTCCACTTCCTCTCCTGTCAGCCAGGAGAGGAGCTCATTCATTTGGGGGTTTACTGTGAGGCTGCAGCATTAGCTGCGGTCCCTGCAGTAAACATTAACCCTTTCTGAAGGATTACACCGTGGGACCTGACTGTGCATCGGATTGGTAAGAATAATTTTGCTTTATTATTTTATTTTTATTACAGGAAATGGTTTTAGCAGGTAAATAAAATATGGTCAAAAACTGTGTGATTATTTCATTAAACTTCTTTTTTATTAAAGTGTGTGTGTTTGATTTTTCTTTCATACAATAGGATTAATAATTGATAGTTGTCTAATTGACAGCTCTCAATTATTAACCTGGCTTAAAGTGACCTTTCAATTGCAAGGTCATTTTAACCCCTTATTAACCCATTCGCCACCGCTACAGGGCAATGGGAATAGACGGGCAAAGTGCCAGAAAGGGCAAATCTAATTAGAGATTTGCCCTTTCTGGGGTGTCTGGGGGCAGATGTTAGTAGCCGGAGGGGGCCAAAAATAATGGTCCCTCTCTGGGCTATTATTATCTGCCCCCACTCACTGGCTTTGTCTGTCTGGTTGCGAAAATAGGGCGGGAGCCCACGCATTTTTTTTCAGCAATTTTACACCTCATATATATATATATACATGTCATTGAGTTTGTGACACATATATATATATTTATATTTATAGTTCATACACTTCTACATAGTATAATAGCCGCTAATTCAATTGCAGGCTTTTGTGAAAATGCAGAACCCGACATGAAATGACACTTGGTGTACATAGGGTTAACCATGTCTTTTCATGTCCTTTGCTATCTGATTTGCACAAACAATTACATCAGTCTATGTGTGCAAAATTTCACACCTGTAGGGGTTAATTAAAGGTGTAAATTCGTAGCAAAAAAGTCCGTTTTTTTTACAACGAATTTACACCTTTAATTAACCCCTACAGGTGTGAAATTTTGCACACATAGACTGATGTAATTGTTTGTGCAAATCAGATAGCAAAGGACATGAAAAGACATGGTTAACCCTATGTACACCAAGTGTCATTTCATGTCGGGTGCTTCTGTCTTTTCACAGAAGCCGGCTTTACCCGGCAATTGAATCAGAGGATATTTTACTATGTAGAAGTGTATAAACTATACATATATGTATATATATATGTCACAATATGACATGTATATATATATATATATATATATATATATATGTATTCTATGTGTGTATATTTAGTGTTTACAAGGAAATAAAGGTTTTTTTTAGTTGCGATATTTTGTTCCCATAGACTTACATGGGACTTCCGATATCGGAATCGGATATCGGCGATATTTAGTGATATCGGCGATACCATTCCGATCCGATATTTTTAGATATCGAGCAGTATCGCTCAACACTAATTATCACCCCTCCATTGTTTGGGGATGGTTTTAAAGTCTTCTAGAACTAGTCTATTAAATATCTCTACCTGTGGACAGAGAGAAAAGGGGGGGAAAGTGGTGGACCTGGGATAGATGGAAGTGGGGAAGGTAACTGAGGCACTTGGAAGGCTCTCTCTCTCCAATGTTTCCAATATATCCAAAGCCTCTCGTTCCTCTGTGGTATTGAGGTCATCATCTCCTGAGGGTTTGAAATGTAATCTCCGAAGGATCACCTTCCTTAAGAAGAGTTGCAGATCCTTCATTGCTGGAAAAAACTCGAACTTATTAGTAGGAGTAAAAGTTAATCCCAGACCCAATACCTCCAATTGAGTGTGTGTGAGTTGGTGGTGAGACAGATTAATTACCTCTAGATTGTTTGTTTTTTACTTCTTATCACGTGACTGGGGAGGAGTTGTCTTGCGCTTAGTATAAGTCTTATGTCTTTGAGTGACAGATCTATTAGGACCAGTAAATTCCTGATGACTAATGCCACTTTGGCTGCTGTGACCAGATTCATCATCAACTGATGACAAAGAAGAAAAGGAATTCCTGTGTGTTTGGGGTGCGGAGCCAACAGGTCCCTTTTTCCTTTTCCATTTGTAGACATAATTAGATTTGAAATCTGAGACAGTACACTTTTCCTGATTTTCATATTCTCTTGTTAGCCAGACTGGGCCTGTGACCGTGTGTCTTACTGCTGAAATATTTACGGAGATTTACAATTCCCCCAACATTGTATACAGCTGTACGCTACTGATACAGTACACTTTTCCTGATTGTCATATTCTGGTGTTATCCAGACTGGGCCTCTGACTGTGTGTTGCTCCTGAAATATATACGGAGATTTACAATTCACCCAACACTGTATACAGCTGTATGCTACTGAGACAGTACACTTTTCCTGAATTTGATATTCTGGTGTTAGCCAGACTGGGCCTCTGACTGTGTGTGTTGCTCCTGAAATATATACGGAGATTTACAATTCACCCAACACTGTATACAGCTGTATGCTACTGAGACAGTACACTTTTTCTGATTTTCATATTCTGGTGTTAGCCAGACTGGGCCTCTGACTGTGTGTGTTGCTCCTGAAATATATATGGAGATTTAAAATTCCCCCAACACTGTCTACAGCTGTATGCTACAGATAGAGTACACCTTTCCTGATTTTGATATTCTGGTGTTAGCCAGAAAGGGGATGTGACCGTGTGTCTTACTGCTGAAATATATACGAAGATTTAAAATTCCCCTAACACTGTATACATCTGTACGCTACTGAGACAGTACATTTTTCCTGATTTTCATATTCTGTTATTAGCCAGACTGGGCCTGTGATCGTGTGTGTAGCCCAGCTGCGCTTGGTGCCACATGTACCCAGGAGGATGCATGAAAGGTAATTCACAATCACCTGATAAGCACACAACACTTGACATTTTTCCTGGTTCCACCAGAGGGAGCCCTTGAGACAGCAGTGAGATGAAGACAGTCTAGCTGCGAGTTAGCTAGTCGTTGGTGTTACCTCAGAACAGCAGAACATCTCAGAACGCAGTTACCTCAGACGAGCTGTGAGGGAGAGATAAGAACTCCTCAGAACACCGGGGAGAGACTCCTGTCAGATTATCCTGAGGGCTGAGGAAGTTTGAGTGAGAAGCTGACATCTACTGCTGCCTGTGCTTATGCTAAGTGTGCGAGTAGGACGACAGGCAAGTGGAGAAAGGAAAAGAGAGAGTGACAGAGGTCAACCAGCATTGATAGCTAACCTCCACTCTGCACTACCGGACACCGGGTCCGAGCTTGCTAGTATCTTCACAGCTAGTGGGAAAAACCGGAGACCCTGGACTTCAAGTCGCAGGGGCCCAGCAGTGCTGATACGTAACTGAGGTTAGGAAGACGGGGGTCTGGCAGGTACCGCCATAGAGACACTGTTCTGTCCACAAGAAGACCTCATCACAAGATCAGCCGGGCGTAGCAAAGAGAAGGAGTTAAACTTAGCTTCATGCAAGTTAGAAACTCACACACATCAAAAAGTAAGGAGGCCTTATACCTACTCAGTGGATTGCTGGACGTGCATCCTCCACCCTGACGGCCTCCCGGGACGTGCCTGCAACTTCACCACCAGTAAAGGTACAGAAAGAGACTGTCTTGTGTGTGTCTGCATTATTGCTCCTTCACCCCTACACCGCCATATACCTCGAGGGATCAGTCTTACCTGTGGAAGACTTAACACCTTGCTGCCCAGTAAGAACCCCTCAGAGGATTCACCCTGCAGCGCTGGTCACCCTGATCAGAAACCACAGGTGGCGTCACGAACATTTCTAAATCCCCTGTAAATATCCCCCTTGAATGAGCGCCCAAGGCAACAGACCGAGCTGCGCTAACCCGTGACCTCTCCCCATTGAAGTGAACGGGCTCGGTGCTGAGTACCCCATAAGCCCTGGTACGTGCGACTCATCTTTTGGCGTCACAAACAGGATCTGAAGCTCGCTATATGTGAGTCCCGTGTGCCTAAGTGGACTGTTTTTGTGCAAGTGACTGTGTTACTGTTGTTGTGATTTTTGGCGCCAATTGTCCGCCATTGCCCGCCAAAATACAGCGCTACAGCGCAAAGAGAAGGGCGTACCTGCAGAAAGCGCGCGGAGTCCCGGACACGACCCCAACGCTGACGCGGCGGCAGGTCCTGTGAAGAGCTTCCGTGATCGCTCTGACGTCAGCGCCGGCGACGCAGGTCCTTCCACATCGCTGTGCCTGGCAGAGCTGCAGCCTTCAGGAGAAGGTAGGCCACACTCAACTAGGGGGCGCAGACATGTCACAGCCACAAGCTGACAGCGTGGCCCAGGGCGACCGCTCCGGTGACTTACCCGCCGGCGCTGCCGCGCAGGATGGAAATGCTGGCCCCTCACCAGGTCCGGTGGCCCCGATAGTACCGCTGACGCTCCCATACCTGCCTGGAGCAAAGTGGCTCCCTCAGTATAGCGGTAAGCCGGATACCCTGTCAGGGTTCAAGCGCAAAATATGCAGCATAATGGACATGTACCCTATGACAGAGAAACAAAGAGCTGCAGTGGTATTGGGACAATTGACTGGTGCTGCAGAAAGGGAAGTAGAGACTTGGACAGCTGCAGACCAGGAATCAGTGCTTTCAATTTTCTTAAAGCTACAGACTATTTTTGAGGACCGCACTGAAACAGATCTCCGGATGAGGTTTTACCAATGTTCCCAGAGACCAGATGACAGTATTAGGTACTATGCCTGCCGACTACAGGGGGCCCTGCGAGCTCTCAAACAGGTTAACCCTATAAGTGCCATTAATGAAAGCAAAATGTTGAAGGAACAATTTGTACGGGGACTGAGGTCCCAAGCTGAAAGCAGAACTGTGCACTGGTGGTCCTTGGATCATCCTGACGCTACCTTTGATGCCTTAAAAGATATGGCTAAAAAGGACTGCGACCCCTGAGAAAGCCTGAAGTGGCAACCCAGTATCACCCGGTGAAGCCACTCTAAAGCCAGCAGCATCCACCTTTTTCCGCTGGTGGCGGAAGCCAAAACGCAGGTGGCGCCCCCTACTTGAGTTTGACTGTCTGCGCTCAGAAGTGCGCCAGCTGACTAAAAACCTGGCCGCTGTAATGAGTGCCCTGCACTGCGGAAGGAAAAGGAGGAAAGATCCTGCTAGCTGACTGCCCAGAGGATGTCCCTTGGATGAACCGGAGGAAAAGGAGGACGTCGCCCCACCGGAGGAGGACAACGCCACCCCCAGGAGCGACCCCTGATCAGCACCATCCTCGCCGGGAGATCATCTGCTACCGTTGCAACAGAGAAGGTCATCTAGCCCGACAGTGTCCTTTAAACGAGCAGACCCTGGGTCCGAGGGGCCAACACCCAGGAATAGACTCATCAGGCCCCTCAGACTGGAACAGCAGGTTTGTGGGAGGAAGACCTTACCTGTCCATCATCCTGGACGGGATCGCATCCCTGCCCTGCTGGACACAGGATCTCAGGTGACCATCATACCTGATGTCCTGTATAATAAGTTTTGGTCCATGGACAGCCTCCAGCCCCCGAGCCCTGACTTTGCTGTGTATGCCTCTAATGGTCTCCCTGTTGACATACTCGGAGCCAAAAACGTGGACGTAAAGGTGGGCAGAGTGGAGCTGAAGGACCAGGGACTCTTAGTAGTAAAGACTGTAAATGAGGAAAATGGCTTAAATGTGGTTTTAGGTACAAACATTATTAGTAACTGTCTGGGAGAAGCTGTGTTTTTGCTCCAACAGCTCGCTGAAGTTGCCAAGCCAAAGCAAAAGGGAGTGATCCAGAGGGAGATCCGGGCCCTGATGTGCCAGCAGCAAGCGAAGCTGACAGATGGTGAAATTGGTAATGTACGGGTGACAGACCCGAACCCCATTGTGATACCCCCAATGAGTGAAATGCTTATATGGTGTAGAGCAGCAATAGGTCTGAGAGGACAGAACTACCAAGCAGTAGTAGAGCCCCATTGTTCAGAGCACAGACCTACACTCTTGACTGCTAGAGGGGTAGTAGAAGTACGAAATGGAGAGTACCAGTACGTCTTCTCAACTGGGGAGAAGATGAAGTGAATTTACCACGCTATGCCACAGTTTGCTAAATTACATACCGTAGATAACAACTCTATTCTCACGACAGAGTCCTTAGCCTCCAGCCAACCAGCGGAGGATAATGACCCAGCAACCCAGGTGGAGGATTGGTGTCAGCAGCTCCATGTCGGGACAGACACTACTCCCGCCCACCAGAAGCAGGGAGTACTACGGTGGTACAGGAGTACACACAGGTATTTAGCAAACATCCACTTGACTTTGGGACAATTAAGGGAGTACAGCATCATATCCCTACTGGCAGCCATCCTCCCATCAAAGAGCGGTACAGGCCTAATACCTCCAGCACACTAACCAGAAAGCTAAGGAAATGTTGCGTGACATGAAGGAAGCAGGGGTGATAAGGGATAGTTGTAGTCCCTGGGCACACCTCTAGTCCTAGTTAAGAAAAAGGATGGAAGCATGAGAATGTGTGTAGATTACAGACAAGTAAATTGCATAACACATAAAGATGCATACCCTTTACCATGCATTGAGGAATCCTTAGCTGCCTTAAAAACAGCTAACTACTTTTCCACCCTCGACCTAACTAGTGGGTACTGGCAAGTAGCTGTGGCTGAGGAGGATCGGGAGAAGACGGCTTTCACCACCCCAATGGGACTCTGTGAGTTTGACAGGATGCCGTTTGGACTCAGCAGTGCCCCGGGAACGTTCCAGAGAGTGATGGAGAGTTGCCTGGGACATCTCAACTTTGAAACCGTGTTGCTGTACCTGGACGACGTAATTGTGTACTCCAAGACATATGAGGATCATCTGAAGCACCTGGCAGAGGTATTTGAGTCACTGTCCAAGTATGGGATGAAACTGAAGCCTTCAAAGTTCCATCTGCTCAAACAAAAGGTACAGTACTTTGGGACATATTGTCAGCTCAGAAGGAGTAGCGCCAGACCCCGAGAAGGTCACTGCCATCCAGAAATGGCCGGAGTTCGAAGAAACTCAAGGAGGTGCGCCAGTTCCTGGGACTGACAGGTTACTACCGAGGTTTGTAAAGGACTACACCAAGAAAGCAGCACCTCTGCAGGACCTTCTGTAGGACAGCCCCTCAAGAGCAGAAATCCTCCATTCCACTGGGGTAAAGAACAAGCTGAGGCATTCAAGGAGATGAAGGAGATCCTGACAGCGATGAGATCTTAGCCTACCCTGACTATAGCCAGCCGTTCCTGCTGTACACTGATGCCAGCAACGAAGGATTGGGAGCTTGTCCTTAGTCAGAAGCAAAATGGCCAAAAAAAAGTCATCGCATATGCAAGCAGGAAGCTCCGGCCGACCGAGAAGAAACCCAGAGAACTATAGCACTTCAAGTTGGAGTTCCTGGCGCTGGTCTGGGCCATTACAGAAAGATTCAAGCATTACCTAGCCTCCAGCAGTTCACTGCTTACACAGACAATAACCCCTTGACACATCTTGAAACAGCCAAGCGGGAGCCATGGAGCAACGTTGGATGGCTCGCTGTCGAACTATCAATTTAACCATCAAGTACAGGGCGGGCCGTAAGAATGCAACGCTGATGCCTGTCCAGAATGCCGCATGAGTCCGACACGGAAGAGGAGTCGGATGATCTAGAAGAGATTGAGCTACCTGCATTCCACAGAAATGGGATGATCCACGAGCAACGAGCCTACAGGGGTCACGTGGTAAGACGTTAACCCCTTTACCTCACCACAGCTGGAATGAGACCCAGAACAGTGACCCGGTTGTCAGCCACATCAAGGAACTGATAACTCAGAAGGTTCCTCCTTGGAAAGGATGCGTCTCAACAAGCAAAGCAGCTGTGGAACGAGAAAGCCGCTGTTTTATCTACCGAAAGAAGCTGTGCCGAAGGTACGTCAACCTCAGAACCCATGAATGGTATGGCAGATAATAGTGCCAAGAACAACCATCCAGATGGTGTTGGAAGCCTACCATGATCGAGCGGGCACTTGGCTGGAAGAAGCTGAAAACCCGCTGAAGTGTCGTTTCAACTGGGTGGGAAGCGAATTCCATCGAGAAATGGTTAAAAACGTGCGTCCTGTAGCCTCCGAAAAAAGACTACAGCACCAAAAGCACCCTGCAAACCCACAAAGGACTCTTTCCCTTTGGAGATCGTGGCCCGGGACCGTAAAGTTTCACCCGCCTTGGGGATACAAAATTTTCCCTGACCAGGGGGATCACTATCCAGTTTCCTGGTGCGCCCCTGTCAAAGATCTACGCTGAAACAGCCAAAAAAACGTTTCAAAGCGTATTCTGCAGACCCCATGGTATCCAGACAAGGTTAACGACAAGGTCCGCCTTTGAAGCCATTGTTTAAGGAAAAATCTGCACTTGTACGGTGAAAAAGAAGATAAAACCACCCGCCCCAACCCCCAAACAATGGCTCTTGAAAAATGAATCACATAGTCAGACTGCTGAAACGGTACCACGGGGGAGAGGAATCGGGCCAACCTACTAACCGACCTGGAAATCTACAACACATACCTGTGAGTTTCCACCAACGCACCCCCCCGCCACCTTATCAGCAAGACCAGAAAGCTGCCCATGGATTTGGAACTTGGGTTGTAAAAAACCGAAGCTGATTTATTTGAAGATTGGGACACGAACCGCAAACAGTACAGAGAGTACAAGCCGCGGGGAAGAAGTCCCATAAAGAAGGGAAAACAAAGGAGAACTACCAAAATGCGCCACTGAACCTTTTTATGCCTGGAAAAGGGGCAAAAAGAAAAAAAAAATGCCAAATTGGATGATCATGGAAAAAGGCCATAGCGTGCAAAATTCCAAGTTTAAAAAAGGGGGAAACCTGTACCAAAAGAGATGGGGAAAACACCACCAGGATCCAAGACCACCAAAACGGCCAGAAGTTTAAAACCACGAGGAAGAATTTGTTAGGAAAAAGAGAACCAGTAATCATCACAGGGGGCTTAGGAATTTTCCGCAATTGGCCTTTATCGGGACTGTATTTTTCCGTATTTTAATTTTCCAACCCAAGAACCTTCAAAGTCCAGTTGAGCCATTGCCGCAGAAAAAAATAGTTCAAGAGGAACCGCCCGTAGCACCTCTAGAATAGAGCTCAAGAAAGGAACCCAAGACGGAAACAAGAAAATCCCCGGGGGAAACAGAACCCCGCATCGCCCACCACAAGAAAATTTTCCAGATCCTTTAAGTTGGAATGGGCTTAAAAAAATTTTTGAGCGGGCCCCCCTGGGGTTACAAGGGACGGACGTCCGTGAAGATTTTGGGGATTGGGAACAGGGTTACGACGGTTTTTTAAAAAAAGGGCCCTTCCCACAGGGTTGCCGGTGATAAATTTTTTGGGCCAATCCTTTTCCTTTTTTCCTTTGTACCCGCGTGCGTTTGAAACTCCTGCTAACAAAAAGACTTTTTTTTCTTTTGTTTTTGTCTTGATTTTTTCTTTTGTCCTGCACTTCGGGGGCTTCGGGGCCCCCCCGGGGGGTTTTGCCCTCCATTTAGTCACCACGGGTTTTACTTTTGTTTTTCCCATTTTTTTCAGTGCGCGTTTTGTTTTTTTTTACACCAGAAAACAAATTTTGGTGGTAGAGGTCGGGATCCATTTTTTTTGAAATTAGTAAGTTGGTGTTTTCGGGGGTTTTTTTGGGTTTCAGTAAGTCCCTTCCTATCCTTTTCTATTTAGGTAGTTTGGGCCCCAACTTTTTTTTCATACTATTTTTTTGTCTGTGTAGTATTTTCTTCTTAAAAACCCCCATTAAAATTTTTGGGGGGTTTTTATTTTTTGGGGGGTCGCTCCGGGGCAGAAGCTTTCCTTTTTTATCTTTAGGTGCAGTTAGTTTTTCAGGCTGTGACGAGGCCTGGGGCCAACGTAGGAACCTCCACGGCTCCCCCTAGGGGGTGGTTATCGGGGAAAGCAATCTCAAGTTCCCCCAAATGCTCTGGTGTATTGCCTTTTTTTCCGCACCCTCAGCACCGAAACATAACAGTACACCGGCCTAAAAATTGAAAATTGTAGGTACTCACAAAAGGGGAAAAATATTGTAAAGAAAAAAGGTTGTCAGACTGTCAGAGAATTTTTCTTTTTTCATTTTTTTTTTTTTTTTCCCTCTGATCTCTGGGGCTGGGGGATTTTTCCTCAATGGATTTGCACAGTTGTCGGGGGGGTGATCGCTTGCCCTGAGGTTTGGAGTATTCTGCCTATCTGCTTTTTTCCTGTTGTGGAATCTGGGGTTCCCAGCCAATTTTTTTTTTTTAGGAGATCGAGCAAATTTTTTTGTTTTTTAAAAAAAACTGTAAATTTTTTTTGCCTTTTAAAATCTAAGTCCCGGGGAAGCAGCGCAGCGGGTTCAAATTTCATCTCTCCCGCGCGGCGATCCTGGGGGTTGGGCTTTTTCCCTGACACCGGGGGCCGTTTTGATGATGTGAGCATTTTTTCAGGTTTTTGGGGTTATTGTACTTAGCCTATTCCGGGAAAAGCTAAAAAAAACCCTTTTTTGGCATTAAATCAGGGCTTGATGACGCGATTTCTGTCAGAGATTCTGTGGTGGGCAGTCCTCCAAAGGAATGACGACGCTTTGGCACCCCTTTTTTTTCGGAAGGGTCTGTCATAATGTAAAGGTTTAGGTGGGATCCCCGTCCCCTCTGGTCTAATTTTTCTAGTCATTAGCATCAATTGACAGACATTTGCGTGAGCGGAGAAGTATCGGGAATATTGTTGCCTGCTTCGAATCCATGAGTGTGATAAGGTTTCTGGGGCCCCGCGTCATGAGTTCGAAAGGGAATGGTTTTGTTCTATTTTTGGTGATGCCTCCAGCTATTTCAGCTGCCCTAAGCGGGAAAGATGTTTTGCACGCTCAGTTTGTTTTGGGTAGTGCCAAAAAATTTTTTATTAACGTTACCCTGATATGCTCTCTGTCCTCTTTTCCCCTCAGGCTTTCTTTTTTCGGGAGCCTTTTAACCTGAGGATTTAAATTTTGCAAACTTGTGGGTTTCCCTGAACCCCAAAGGAAAAGCTTTCCCCTTTTTGGGATCGATTTACCCCTTGGCTGGAAAAATCAGTTCTCATCAGGTATAATGAGGTTGAACCTGATCACAGGAAGCTGAAAATTTTTTGGGTTGTATAATCGCAGCATTATCGTACTGGTTTCCGGGTTTGAAGGGTTTTTAGATGAGTTTTTGAGAAGAGCCCCCCGGTGTTACAAGCGGTACTATAGGATTTTGGGAGGGGGAACAGGTTTGCTGACGGTTTTATAAAAGGGGGAGTCTTTTCCCATCGGGTTTTGCCGGATAAATTTTCTGGTCTAATCCTTTTCCTTTTTTTCCCTTTGGCCGCGTGTGGTCAGCATCTCCTGCATAAAAATAAGACATTTTTTTTTTTGGGTTGTGCTAATTTTTGCTTTTTGTCCGCATTTCGGGGGGGGCCTTCTGGCCCCTCCGGGGCTTTTGCCCCCATTTGTTCAGCCCTGTTTTTTGTACTTTTGCTTTTCCACTTTTTTTGGGGCTGCGCTTGATTTTGTTACACCAAGAACAATTTAGGGGAAGGTCTGTGATCCAGGTTTTTTTGAAATTATAGTTTTTTTTGTTTTTTCATTTTTTCTGAGATTGCAGTAATTACTTAACTTACCCTAAAAAAACCCCAACTCTACAATTTTAAAAAACCCAATCACAACCTCCCACCTAAATTTATTCTCTTGAAAAAAAATCAAGACAGCACCACTGAAAAAACGGAAAAGAAAAAGAAAAAAACTCAGTGGCTGAACAAACGGGGGGGAAAAGCCCCGGGGGACCCAAAGGCCCCCACGAAGTGCGGGGAAAAAAGCAAAAATATGCACAAACCAAAAAAAAAAATGTCTTATCTATAGCGGAGATCAGACCCCCACAGCAGCTACAAGGGAAACGGGAAAAAGGGGTTCAACCGAACAATTGACCCGGCAACCCGAGGGAAAATGACCCCTAATAAAACCATCCAACACCTATTCCCACCTCACATCCTCCTATACCCTTGTAACCACCAAGGGATCGCCAAACCATCTAAACCCCCTTCACAACATTTCCCTTGGTTTCATCCAAACCTGTTTTGGATTGGAAATCTGTGTCTGTAACCATTGGGGGGCCAATTGTTAATACCCCAAACTCCTTTTTTCTGCCTCCCCCGGCCCCTTTCCGACTTTTTGATTTTTTTATTGCTTAGGGAAAAAAAAAACTGCATCCTTTTCCCCCCCTGGACTATACTGCGCAAAATTAATTAGGCCCGGAAAAATTCCCTAAAGGGCGCCTTTTTAAAATTTCTTACCTAACAGACCATGCGTCTTTATCAAGGATCATTGGAGAAGGTTTTTACAACCTCCTCTTCACCCTTGGTTCCGGTTTTTTTTTTGGGCCAAAAAGGGGTGGTTTTTAAGCCGGTATTGATTATCGCTTTTGAACAATATTACTTAAAAATCAATATCCGTTCCCTTGATTTCTACCTGTTTCCAGGGGAAAAACCTATTTTGGTTTTTCCAAGCTTGACTCAGGGGGGCAATAACCTTATTCGCATTAAGCAGGGGGGGAAGGAACGGGGATTTAATACCCCTGGGGGATTTTGAGTACCTTGGATCCCTTTGGGCTCACTAATGCTTTCCTTTTTCCATCCTTATGAATGACATTTTCAGGTTTTTGTGGTAAATTTCTGATTGTTTATTGGATGATATCTTTTTTTTCCAAAAGACGGACTCTCAGTGAAAAATTCGAACTGTTTTTCCCGATTTTTAAAAATGCCTTTAGTAAGGGGGTCAAAGTGTCTTTTGGCGTACAGGGATCTCATTTCTGGGATTCTTTTTTTCCCCACTTTTTATTAAAAAGGGCCCGTAAGGTTTTGGGGGCCCTCTGTTTGAGTCCCCCCACTTCTTAAAGGCTCTTCAAAGATTTTGGGGTTTTTCCAATTTTTTAAAACGTAATTTTTGGTAATTTCTCGTTTTTTAAACCATTAACGTTTTCCAAAAAGGGCTGAGGGTTTTAAAATTGGCCTCCTGGGCAGTCTCTGCATTCAAACTTAAGCAAGTTCCTTCTCCCTTTCTACGGCCCCCTGATGTTTCTCCCCTTTTAAAAGGGGGTTTTGGGGACCCCTCAAAAATTGGGGGGCAGGGCCGTTTTGCCCCAAAAAAAGCCCCAGAGACCTCTAAAAGAAACCCTTTGCCTTTTTCTCCCCGAAAATTTTCTCCTACTGAACAAAAATTTCCCCGGGGGAAATCGGGAGTTAGCCAAAAGGGAAGGGGCTTTTGAAGAGTGGAACTTGGGGCTGGAGGGACCAAAAAAACATGGGGGGCCCTTTAAAACGGACCATAAGAATCGGTTTATTTTGGAAAAATCTGCCAAGCCCCCTTAATCCAAAAAAGGCCGGGGGGCCTTTTTTTTCCCCAAAAACTTTTAAATTTTGTTTTCCTTTTTCCTGGCACTAAAAAGGGGTTAAAAGGCGGAGGCCCCCCTCGGGGTTTTTCCTTGCAGACTCCCTGATTACGGAACTTTCTGTTTTTGAAAGAAGGGTAGTTTTTCCCCCGCCATCCCCCCCAATTTGAGACGGCCCCTCTGGAGGGGGTCAGGGGGTTTTAGGCCCAGCGCTCCCTTTTTGGGGGAAATTTTTTTGGCCCGGGGAACCAGTGGAAAAAATTTTTGATGTCGAATTCATTGTTCCGCGGGCCGGTTTTCATCCCGGAATTTTTGGTACCAAAAAAAAGGTTTTGGTTACCCCGGGCCTTTTTTGGGTGGCCTATCTTGTCTCGTGATTCGGGAATTTTTGGGGCAGCCGGGGGGACGCTCTCCCTCCAAGCCGGGCCTCCGCTCTAGGGGTTTGTTGACCCCTTTGCCTTTGCCCAAGAGCCAAAGGGGACCCAACTAAAATGGATTTTTTTCCGACCCCCGTTTCTCAGAGAATCCCCGTCCCCCTGGGGATTTGTAAGGTTTTCCCCCAAAAATAAAAACATCTTGCCCCCATTACCTAATTTCCCCTTTCCTCCCTGAATTGGTGCCTTTTTCCTTTTTCAGCACTTGGTTCATTTACACGGATTCCGAAACCCCATTTTTTTCTGAAAAAAGGAGTCCATTTTTTCCAAATTTTTTTGGAGGACCTTTTTTTGTTCTAAATTTGGGTTTTTAAAATTTTCCCCTTTCCCCCCCTGCTTTCACCCCCCAGACCAATGGTCAAACTGAAAAAAACCAACCAGATTTTGGAGATTTACTAAGATGCTTTGTGTTTTTTATCAGGTTTTTTTGGGTTTTAAATTTTTTCCTTTTTGGTTTTGATTTGGGGCCCTTAAAAAAGGGCTAAGCCCCAAAAATTTAATGCCTCCCATTTTTTCTGAATTTTGGGGGTTTCACCCTCTTTTTTTCTTCAGGAAAAGAGGGGGCTTCGGTCTTTCCAAAAGGTTTGACTTTTTTGGGGAGCAAAAGCAACAGTTTGGGGGCCCGGGGTTTTGGAGAGGTTGTCCCTCCTGGGGAGAGGGCCCAGGGGTTTTGCAAACCGGCATAGGAGGGGATGGCCTCGGTTTAAAGGGGGGGACATGGCGGTTGTCCTAAAAAAAAAATTCTAGGGAAATGGGGATCTCCTAAATTTAAGCCTAGGTTCTTGGAAAACCCTTTTAAAAAAAACATGGAGATTTTTAAACCGTTCCCCTTTTTTTTTGCTTCTTCCCGGGACTTTTTAAATTTCCCAAAAAAAGTGTTCCACAAGCCTTTTTTTAAGGGGTTTTTTGACCCCGGGGTTTCCCACTGCTTTTCCTCCTGCCCCCCGTTCTTTGGGGGGCAATCTGGAGTTTTGGGGTTGGGGAAAAATTTAAATTTCCCCCTTTTTTCTAGACGGAAACTCCAGTATTTGGTTAAGTGGAGAGTAGTGTTTGAGCGAAAATTGCTCAAAATCTAAAAATAACGAAAAGAAATTGTATCGCCGATAAGGGGCTAAATATCCCCCCCATAACCATTTCGATACCGGAAGTCCCATGTAAGTCTATGGGGGAAAAAATATCGCAACAAAAAAAACCCTTTCTTTCGTTGTAAACACAAAATATACACAAAAAAAAAAACATATATATAAATAAAATATATAAAACATTTCCCCTTTGACATATATAATTTTAAAAATATTTTTTGTTTAAACACTTTTTCATATAAAATCGACTTTAATTAATTGCCGGGTAAAGACGGACATACCCCATAGGGGAATCGACGGGCTCGGCCGAGTCCCCGAAAACCCTGGCTCTGTGCGACTCAACTTGGGGGGGCCTAACAGAATTTTTTACCGGTTAAAAAGAGCCTGTGTGCCTAAATTGCACTGGTTTTTTTTCTTTTAAAAATTTCTTTTAAAACATCAAGAATGTATTTTTTCCCTTTTTTTCCCCCTAACTGGGGGCACGACAGGCACGGTGAAGAAGAAGGGGGGCTCTTCGGGTGTCACCACTCAGGGGGGGGAAAACGAGGCCCCCACTAAAAAAAGGGACGGGGAATGTAACATCGTGCCCCACACTAGGAGTTCCGCCCCATCCTCCTCAGGTGGGGAAAAAACAGAAGGGCCCCCCCCTACAAAAGGGGGGCCCCCCCCAAAGCTAATGACACATTTAAGGCGAGAGGGCTAATGGACACACACAGAAGGGGGAAAGGGGATGGGCACCCAGGCTCTCCCCCCACGGAAGCGACCCATCGCCAGGGAACCCTTTGGGGGCACCCGGCCTGAAACCCCCCTACGCTGCAAAGAAGCGGGAACCCGAAGGCCGGGCCCCGCACCGGGAGGAGGCGCCAGGAGGGAACCACGCGGCCCAAAAATAACTTGAGCGGCCCCAAATCCCCTTACCTGAAGTTCTGCCCGGAAGGTGAGGCACCCGTTATATTAAGGAGCCCTTCAAATTAAATCCTTGACGTTGTCGCAGGGGGGCCCCGTTCCTGAAAAACCCCCCAGAACCGTCCACACCCCAGAACCCGCTTCTGCCCCCGCGCTGAGACAGAAGAACGACACCCATCCTCAGGAGGAGGGCCCCGCAGGGACCAGAGCCTACCTCCCGACCGACCCCCCACTGTCACTGTTTAGAGCCTCTGCTTCCTCCGCAGGGGGCCCGCCAGGACGGGGGGCACAGGAAGCTGCCGCAAAACCGGACACAAAACTGCGTGGGGTGGGAACATGGAGCAACTGGGGGAGGAGAATAAAAAACCGCGTCAGGAGGAAGAGTTGGGGACGTTTAAGCGGGGAACAAGCGACAAAAGGGGCAGCGGAAACCCCAAAAAAATCGCCAACGCACCTGGGGAAAAAACCGGCAGATAGGGCCGGATGAGAAAGGATAAAGGAACCCTGATGAGCCCGGGGGGCGTAAGGTGCGTACGGACTTTAAAAAGAAAGGGGGGTGGGGGGTTTTATCAAGGAGCCTGGACTTTATTTAGAAGTCTTTGTACCCGGCGGGACGGGGAGGCTCACCTCCCCAAAGGCCCCGGGGAGGGGACCTGTTGCCAGGGGACTTGGACACAACCCCCCACGGGTTACAATGGTGGTACGCCCTAAAGTTCCAGGTGCGCCCCATCCCCAGGGTCAGGAACCCGTGAGACCCTCGAAGCCTTCAGCCCCCACATCCGGGGGCCCCCCCCCCCAAAGGTTTCCCACCCCACCCGTAAATCTCCCACCCCCCTCATGGTCTCCTCAGCACCCCGCTAGGGGCAGATAAGTATACTGGGCCCTACCCCGCCTTTTGGCCCCCTGGGGTTTTGACAGCCGTGCATAGGGGTCCAGACCCAAGGGGAGAAAAA
>JARQOD010003323.1:0-66265 GCA_033576555.1 Oophaga sylvatica | reverse complement strand
GGTTAGTGGCAGACGGGACACGGATGGGTGCGGACCTGAACCCCTCGGGCCTACAAACCGGCGGTGCGGTTGGGGCCCCCGGGCCCGGGGCCGCACTTCACCCCGGTTGTTGTGACTTTTAGCGCCCCCTTGGTTAAACGGAGCCTAACGGTTTCAGTTCTGTACTAACAGGGCCAGCATTTGGGAAAGGACCTTCGTGCAGGCGTCTGATGCAGAGGTTCACTTCCTGTTGCAGGCCCCTGGCTGAGTCAGACCGGGGGCTTTGTCCAAGACTTTGCCGCTCTTTGGGTCGCCACCTTCTTCTCCAGCCCCTTTTGGGCGCGAATCGGGGAAAAATAGGCGGTATTTGGGCCAAACAATAGAAACAGTCTTTTTCACCAAAAACACTCCACAGGCACACGGGCCCAATGCTGCAATTTTCGTATCCTGTTCGGACCCCCAAAATTTTTGTGTGCCCGCCCCCCACAATTGTGGGTTACCGGGCAAGGGGGGTACTCAGGCCGGCCCAGGGGAAGTCTAGGGGTTTGTCACAGGTAGGGGTGGCTGGGTCTGGGCCCTGGGGGTCGGGCGTATTTTTGGGGGAATTTTTACGGGGATAGATATATTTACAGTTGGGAAAACCGCCCCCTTAGTCTCGGTTTAATTTGAACCGCGTGCGTAGATCTCGAGGGATGGTGGGGCGCTAGATGTGGGGCCCCCACAGGTGGGACTCTTCCCCCCGGGTCGGGTTAATGGGGGGGTTGTGCAGGCTGCAATTTAAAAAACTCAGTTCACCCGTCTCGTCTTTTCCTCCTTTACTTTAAATGGTAAGGCAGGTCCCAGGGAGGGTGATGGGGTTGATGGGGATGAGTTTTTAGGGAACGGTGAGCAAGGCGGGCCCCTTTACTTTCCCAAGATGATGGACCCCCAGCAAAAGCGTTTTTTACTCCTGAAATTCGCTATTTCAAAGCTGTACTCCCCCTCAGTTTTGGGTGGGGCCTTCCGTGATGAAACTAGGTTTTCTTTTTTGGCCAGCTCAAGTTCCTTTTCCCCCTGACCCCGTTACGTAGACACAAAAAGGGGGTGCTTTTTTTTTTCCAAAAGGCCAAAAACCCCTGGTTTTTCTACCTTTTTCGTGAAGCTAAGTGATGCTTGGGGCTCCAGGCCGGGACAATTTCAGGATACTTCAATCCTAAAGCACTTCTGATTTCCTTCCCTGGCCTTTCGACTTGCTCAAACTCTAAAACTCAGCATGACTGGCAAAGGGAACTGGCTCACCGTACAGCCCCATACTGTACTGTCTCTCGATGGGCGGGAAAATTTTGGTGCTCCAACAGGCACCCTTCTCTCTCCCTTCACCTCAGGAGACACTACAAGATTCTTGTGCAAAAACCACCCCCTCTAACCCCTGCTGGGTGTCCCGAAGTAATGTGATGTCATGTAGACCCTTAACCGTTCCCTTCCACCATCCTCTGGTATTGTGTACCTTAATACCGGGGGCTACACTATGTTCTCCGGAATGCCAGTAACCAAAAACCATGTGCTAAGGAAACAAAGGCCCAATTCGGAGGAGGAAAGAACTTGGAATGACAAAGATGTATCTTTGGGGAAAACCCTTTTCACAGATTACCAGATAACGGTCTTTTCTGAGAAACAGGGAGGTTGGAAATAAAATCCATAAATAAGGGCCCATGGCCTTTTTGGGCAAGTAAGGCTTAAAACAAACCATGACGAGAAAAAGGTTGGGAAAAGAAGCAAGTCCCACGGACTCCAAAAAAGTCCCTGTGTCACGAGACAAAGGGGGCCCCCAAAAAGGCCCCGATCACAAGTCTGGTCCAAAAACCCGGGGATGACCAGCCAACGCGGAAAAATGAATTCGACATCAACTTTTTTCCATGGTGGGGGACAACAATTTCCAACAGGGCAGCGCTCAGGTTTACCTCCCCCCCCTCCAAGCCAGCAAAAATTGGGCGAAAAAATAATAATATAATCTTTATTTTTAATGCGCAACATATTCCACAGCGCTTTACTTTTTGCACAACATTATGTGTGTCCCAATGGGGCTCACAATAAAAATTCCCTATCTGATGTTTTTGGGTGTGGGGGGAAAAACCGGGATTTCCCCGGGGGAAACCCACGCAAAAGGGGGAGAACTAAAACTCCTTGCAGATGTTGTCCTAGTGGGATTCTCCCCGGACCCAGCCGAAGGGGCTGCAGTGCTATCCGCTGACCACCGTGCTGCCCGTACAACACCCTCTTTAAAAAAAAACAAAAAAGTCAAAACTTGGGGGGAATCCGAAAAAAAAAATCCTTGAGAGGGCACCCCCTTAAAATTCTTAGTGCCAGGAAAAAAGAAACCACAAATTAAAACGTGTAAAAAACAAGGCCCACCTGGCCTGTCTGGGTTTTAAGTCGCTTGGCTTTTTTCCGATAAACCGGTTTTGGGGCCCCGGGGGGACCACCACCTGAGTTTGGTTCTTCCACCAAAATGTTCCCCCTTTTTAAGGCCCACTACGGCCAGTAACCCCATTACCCAATGCTTTAATTACGTTCATTGAGAAAACTTTCGAAAAAAAAAGGCACAAGGGTTATCTTGGGGGTCTCTGGATCCTTTGGGACAAAAGGCACCCCCCCCAATCCAAGGCATAAAACCCCCACCTGAAAGGGCAAGAAACATCAGGTGCCGAGAAAGGAGCAGAAATGAATCTCTGTTAAAAATTTCCCGAAATGCAGAAACTGCCTCAGGAGGCCAATTCACCCCGGGGCCCTTTTTGGTAAAATCAGCAATGGTTTAAAAAATACCAAGAAATTCCAAAAATTTACGTTAAAAATTGGCAACCCCCCAAAAAACTCTAAAAATCCTCAATAAGTAGGTTGAACCCCTTTTCAGAGGGGAACTTTTCCGGGTCCTTTCAAACAACGGAACAAAATGAATCCCGAAATGAGACCTCTGTACGCCCCCAAAAAAAAACTTTGATCCTTCAGAACAGTCTTTCTCTCAAAATCGGAACCGTCCGAAAATGTTTCACATAGGTCCCATCATTGGAAAAAATCAAGTTTCATCCAAATAAACAATCAGAAATTTATCCAAAATCCCTGAAAATACATTCATGAAGGATTGGAAGAGAAGGGGCATTTTAAAAACCCCAAAAGGCACACTTTTGGACTCAAAAACCCCCTGGGGTATTTAAAAGCCTCCCCTTTCCTTCATCCCGTGCTTTTACGAATAAGGTTTATGCCCCCCCCAGGTCAAGTTGGTAAACCAAAAACACTTTTACTCTGGAAAACAGTCGAAATCAAGGGTAACGGATATTGATTTTCACAGTGATCTTTTTCAGGAGGGGGAAAAAACAATACACGGCCTCAAAGAACCATCCTTTTGGGCCCACAGAAAAAAACGGGCCAAGGGTGAAGAGGATGGTTGATATGACCCTTTTTAATGCCCTTGAATAAATCGCATGCATCGTGTTCAGGTACAGAAAAATTAAAAAGGCGACCTTTAGGAAATTTACCCCCCCGGGACAATTCAAAAAAGCAATCGAACCTGTGAGAGGTAAGGAGCGATTTTCTTTCAAAAACATCAGAAAAAAAAGTCAAAAAATCGGGGAAAATCCTGAGAGGGGAGAGGGGGAAAAAAAAGGGGGGCCAGCATTACACATTGGCAGCCCCAAAAAGGTCACGAACAGATTTCCAATCCAAAAAAAGGATTATGAAAAGCAACCAAGGGACCCCCAGAACAATAAGTCATTGCAGATTATGCAACACCAGAAATTTGCAACTCTCCTTGATTTGGTTCAAAACCCCATTATCAAATGAGTAGAAAAATTAGGTTTATTCCCCCAAAGGGGAAATCAAGCCCAAAGGGAAAGACTTTTAGGGGTGTCATGGGGGGAAACCACAACGTTTGGGAAAGTCAAAACCCCCAGGTTTGCTCTCCTGAATCAACAAAAGCTGAGCCAAAATGTGGACAGGGAGCAAAAAGGGGAACAGTCAACAGAAATTTAGTCTAACACTCCCAAGAAAACGAGCCCCAAAACTCTTCCCCCCCTTGGGGGAAGGAAATAGCATGAGAGGGTCCCCCCCAGAAACAAACCCATTGCGTTTTTTAAAAATTTATGACGCTGTGCCCCAAAAAGTCCCTCCACACACTGCAGGCTCAGGAGCGGGCCCCCAAGGCAACACCATCTCACGCTTTCCCCCTGCGCTCACGAAAAAGTCGAATTTGAATACCAAAGACATGAATCTTGACCCCGAGGTACAGGAACCCCCCCCCTAAGTCCTTTACATTCTCTGACAGACCCTTCCAAAAAAGGGCTGCCAAAGCATCATCTTCCATTTTGCAGGACTGCCCCTTTCGGAATTTCTGACAGTACAACTCAGCGTCCAAAAGCCCGATCAATGCCAACGGTTTTTCCCAGCTTGATCAGTGAATTAGGTTCATGTCAACAACCCCAGACCTAAAAAAAATCACAATGTTATGATTTGGTAATGAGGAGAGAAAAAAAAAACGGCAATACACCAAAAGGGTTTGGGGAATTCTGGATTGCAGTACCCTGACAAACCCACAAAAAGGCAGGGGAGCGACCTCGTTGGCCTAACTCCCGTCACTTTTGAGAGTTAACAAAACCAAAAAGATAGAAGAGGAAATCTAGTCCCCAGATTTTCCCAAAAAAAAAAGCCCCCAAACATGTAATGCGGTTAGCAAAAAAAACAGACAAACAGAAAATAGTATACAAACGTTGGGGCCCAACTTTCTAGACGAAAGGATGGGAAGGAACTTACTGCAACCCAAAAAACCCTAAAAAAAAAAAACTCTACAAAATTCAAAAACCCCCCAGATAAAAGACCTCTACCCCCCAAATTAGTTTTCTTTTAACAAAACTAACCGCACCCCTAAAAAAAATGGAAAAGGCAAAAAACAAAAACAGTGGTCAGAAAACGAGAGGAGCACAAGCCCCGGAGGGGACCGGCTGACCCCACAAAAGTGCAGGAAACAAGCAAAAACAAGACAAAAAATAAAAAAAAAAATTTCTTTTCTGGAGGGGAGAAGAGGAGAGACTGCAAGTTCCAAGTAACCCCGGAACCACGTTGGACAAGAACAATTGTACCGGCAACCCTGTGGGGGGAAAACCCCCCTTTATAGGACCAGTCTGAACCCCCTTTTCCAATTTCACTAAAGGTTTTCAGCCGTCTGCAACCACCGGGGGGAGCTTTTTCTAGAAAAAAATTTCTACACACAAACAGTACCCCCCCCTTGAGGAGGGGTCACCGCCCCTCATTGGGCAACCCCAGGCGGTGGGGTGATTTGTTTCGCACGGATCATCCCTAGCTGGTGTCCAAAAAAACCCCCAATTGTCCCCTACCATAATCCCCCACTTAACCAAATACTGGATTTCCGTCGAAAAACGAAATCCAATTTTTCCAAACACATACTCCAATTGCCAAAACCAACGGGTCAGGACCAGCCAAAAACCACTGGCTCGAAAACCTTTCAATAAGGACTTGTGGAACACTTTTTGATTTTAAAAATCCCCCTGGAAGAAGAAAACGAAAAAGGGAAACGGATTAAGAACTCCATGATCTTAAGGCCAAGGAACCCCAGGTTTTAAACTAGGAGATGCAACTCTCATAGGGATATTTTGAGGACAAAAACCGACCAATCCCCCCAAAACCAGGGGCCTCACCTATGCCAGTTGGGAAACCGCTTTGGGCCTTTCCTGAAGAGGGGGAAAAACCCCCCTACCGGTCCCAAATCTGCTGCATACGCTCCACAAAAAATCAACACCGGAAACAGAAGCCCCCCTTTTTCCCGAAAAATCGAGGGGGAAACCCAAAATTCAGAAAAAAGGGCATCAAATGGCAGAGCTAGCCCCCTTATTTTAAAGCAAACTCAGCCAAAAAGGAAAAAAGAGCCCATCACTTGATCAGCAGCACAAACATCTCAGATAAGCTCCAATGTCTGGTTTTTCTTCGTTTTTCATTGGTCTGAGGATAAAACCCGGGGGGAAAAAAACAATTGAACCCAAAGTTTAGAACAAAAAGTCCTCCAAAATCGGGGGAAAAAACTGACTCCTCTGTCAAAAAAATTTTTCAGGAATGTCGGTAACCAAAAACCCCGTGCTGAAGGAAAAAGCACCATTTCGGGGGGAAGGGGAACGGGAAAAGGCACAAGATGTATTTTTTGGAAAACCTCAAAAATCACCCAGATAACATCATTTCTGGAAACAGGGAGTCGGAAAAAAAATCCATAAAAAATGGGTCCATGGTCTTTGGGGCCACGGTAATGGAATAAAAAAAACCCCCTAGAGGGGAAAGGGGTTGGAGGAGGGGAAAATTGCGGGCTGCAAAATTCCTGACATCACGAGACAATTCCACCAAAGGGGCCGACAAACCCAAGTTCTGGTCCAAAAAAAATTCCCCGGGGTACCGGCCAAGGGAACAATGAATCTCGACATCACACTTTTTTCCCCGGCTGGGACAAAAAATTTCCCAAATAGGGCAGGCTGGGGGTTTATCCTCCTGACACCCTTCCAGAGCCAGCTCAAATTGGGCGAGATGGCGGAAAGAACTAAAACCCTTTTCAAAAATAACAGCAGGATCAGATAACCAGGAGATCCGCAAGGAAACTATTCGAGAGGGCATCCGCCTTAAATTTCTTAGTTCCGGGAAGAAAGGAAACCACAAAATTAAAACGGGAAAAACAAGGCCCACCGGGCCCCCTGTCTAGGTTAATTCGCTTGGCTGACTCCAGATAAACCAATTCTTATGGTCCTGAGGACCCCACCTGATTGTTTGGCTCCCCCACCAATGTCTCCACTCTTCAAAGCCCCAATGGCCAAAACCCCGATTACCCACGTCATAATTACTTTCAGTTGGGAAAATTTTCAAAGACAAAGGCACAAGGGTTACTTTTAGAGGTCTCTGGATCCTTTGGGACAAAAGGGGCACCTCCCCCAATTTCAAGGCATCAACCTCCACCTAAAATGGAGAGAAACTCAGGCTCCGAGAACAGGAGCAAAGGAATCTCTGCTTAAGTTCCTGAAACGCAGAGACTGCCTTCAGGGGGCCCAAAAATCACCACATCAGAAACCCTTTTGGTCAAATCAGTCAAGGTTTAACCCCTTCACCCCCAAGGGGTGGTTTCACTTAATGCCCGGGCCAATTTTACAATTCTGACCACTGTCTCTTATGAGTTATAACTCTGGAACGTTTTAAACGGACTTCGCGATTCGAGATTGTTTTCTCGTAACAATTGTACTTCATGAAGTAGTAAAATTTCTTCCATATAACTTCATTTATTAGAAAAAAACGCAAAATGCAAAAATTTTGAAAATTTTGCAATTTCAAACTTTGATTTTTATTCCCTTAAAAACAGAAAATATGTCACACAAAAATAGTTAAGAAATAAATTTCCCACATGTTACTTTACATCAGCACAATTTTGGAACAAAATTTTTTTTTGTTAGGAAATTATAAGGGTTAAAAGTTGACCAGCGATTTCTATTTTACAACAAAAATTTACAAAGCCATTTTTTTTTCGGGCCACCTCATATTTGAAGTCACTTTGAGGGGTCTTATAGCAGAAAATACCCAAAAGTGACACCATTCTAAAAAACTACACCCCTCAAGGTACCAAAACCCATTCAAGAAGTTTATTAACCTTCAGGTGCTTCACAGGAGCTGAAGCAACATGGAAGGAAAAAATTAAAATTTTACTTTTTAGTCACAAAAATGATCTTTTACAAACATTTTTTTTATTTTCACAAGGGAAAAAGGAGAAAAAGGACTGATAAAGTTGTTGTGCAATTTCCCTGAGTACACAAATACCCCATATGTGAGGGAAAACCACTGTTTGGGCACACGGCAGAGCTCGAATGGAAGGAGCGCAGTTTGACTTTTCCAAACCAAAATTGGCTGGAATTGAGAACGGACGCCATGTCGCGTTTGGAGAGGCCCCGATGTGCCTAAACAGTGGAAACCCCCCACATGTGACCCCATTTTGGAAACTAGACCCCTCTAAGGAACTTATCTAGATGTGTGGTAGTAGTTTGAACCCTCAAGTGCTTCACCAAGTTTGTTAATGTAGAGCCGTGAAGAAAAAATATATTTTTTTTCCACAAGCATGATGTTTTAGTCCCCAAATTTTTATTTTCCCAAGGGTAAGAGGAGAAATTGAACCACAAAAGTTGTTGTCCAACTTATCCTGAGTACGCTGATACCCCATATGTGGGGGGAACCACTGTTTGGACGCACGGCAGGGCTTGAAAGGGAAGGAGCGCCGTTTGACTTTTCCAAACCAAAATTGGCTGGAATTGCGAACGGACGCCATGTCGCGTTTGGAGGGCCCCTGATGTGCCTAAACAGTGGAAACCCCCCACATGTGACCCCATTTTGGAAACTAGACCCCCTAAAGAACTTATCTAGGTGTGTGGTGAGCACTTTGAACCCCCAAGTGTTTCACTAACGTTTATAATGCCCTGGCGTGAAAAAAAAAAATATTTTTTTTTTCCACAAAAGTGATGTTTTAGTCCCCAATTTTTTATTTTCCCAAGGGTAAGAGGAGAAATTGGACCCCAAAAGTGGTTGTCCAATTTGTCCTGAGTACGCTGATACCCCATATGTTGGGGGGATACACTGTTTGGGCACAATGCAGGGCTCGGAAGGGAAGCAGTGACGTTTTGGAATGCAGACTTTGATGGAATGGTCTGCGGGCGTCATGTTCCGTTAGCAGAGCCCCTGATGTGCCTAAACAGTGGAAACCCCCCACATGTGACCCCATTTTGGAAACTAGACCCCCTAAGGAACTTATCTAGGTGTGTGGTGAGCACTTTGAACCCCCAAGTGTTTCACTAAAGTTTATAATGCCCTGGCGTGAATAAAAAAAAAAAAAAAAATTCCAAAAATATGATGTTTTAGTCCCCAATTTTTTATTTTCCCAAGGGTAACAGGAGAACTTGGACCACAAAAGTTGTTGTCCAATTTGTCCTGAGTACGCTGATACCCCATATGTTGGGGGGAACCACTGTTTGGGCGCATGGCAGGGCGCAAAGGGAAGCAGTGACGTTTTGGAATGCAGACTTTGATGGAATGGTCTGCGGGCGTCATGTTCCGTTAGCAGAGCCCCTCATGTGCCTAAACAGTGGAAACCCCCACAAGTGACCCCATTTTGGAAACTAGACCCCCTAATGAACTTATCTAGTGTGTGGTGAGCATTTTGAACCCCCAAGTGTTTCACTAAAGTTTATAATGCCCTGGCGTGAATAAAAAAAAAAAAAAAAAAATTTCCACAAATATGTTTTAGTCCCCAATTTTTTATTTTCCCAAGGGTAACAGGAGAAATTGGACCAAAAAAGTTGTTGTCCAATTTGTCCTGAGTACGCTGATACCCCATATGTTGGGGGGAACCACTGTTTGGGCGCATGGCAGGGCGCAGAAGGGAAGCAGTGACGTTTTGGAATGCAGACTTTGATGGAATGGTCTGCGGGCGTCATGTTCCGTTAGCAGAGCCCCTCATGTGCCTAAACAGTGGAAACCCCCACAAGTGACCCCATTTTGGAAACTAGACCCCCTAAGGAACTTACCTAGGTGTGTGGTGAGCATTTTGAACCCCCAAGTGTTTCACTAAAGTTTAATAATGCCCAGGTGTAAAAATAAAAAATCCTACTTTTATTCTCACAAAAATGATGTTTTAGTCCCCAATTTTTTATTTTCCCAAGGGTAAGAGGAGAAATTGGACACCAAAAATTGTTGTCCAATTTGTCCTGAGTACACTGGTGCCCCATATGTGGGAAAAAAACTGTTTGGGCACAAGTCGGGGCTCAGAAGGGAAGTCGTGACGTTTTGGAATGCAGACTGATGGAATGGTCTGCGGGCGTCATGTTCCGTTTGCAGAGCTCCTGATGTGCCTAAACAGTAAAAAAAACCACAGTGACATAATTTTGGAAAGTAGACTCCCAAGGAACTTTTCTAAATGTGCCCCCCTTCTGGAACTAATCTTTCCTGTAAAGTAAATTAGTAGTGCATTGAGGTGTGGTACAATTTGAAACAATCCTTCATACACAGGCCAGGTTTTTCGGGGCAGGTGTCGCATTGGTAAGTGGTGTCCTTGCGTTTTCCCCTTTTGTAACACACTCGGCACCTTTTTTGCGGCTTACCTTTGCTTCCAGTTGGCGGGACCACCCCCGGGAAATGCTGACCTGGTATGATACGAGCACCTTCAGTTCCAGAAGTACTGGGGCCCGCTGTTTCCTGAGCGCCAAACATCAGGGCCTTAACCACTACCTCCTGGAACTGAAGGTACGTCGTATCGCTGTTGCGTGCACATCGTGACAGCAGGAAAGCGTTGAGCATTGCCATTTGGACGATGTGCACGGACAGCTTCTTGTTACCACACCTTGGCCTTTCTCAAAGCACTGTACGGTTGGAGGAGTTGATCAGAGAGATCAACACCCCCCATGTATTTATTGTACCCCAGTACACAGTCCGGTTTGCGGACCTGTGTAGAGGTACCCCGTACAGTGCTGAGGGCGCTGCCATCACCATGTATGGTGGTCAAGAGAAGGACATCCCTCTTGTCCTTGTACTTGACCACCAATAGGTGGTCGCTACATTGGGCTCTGCTCTCACCCTTTCTGAGCATCTGCCCAAGTAGCGTCTTCGGGAGGCCTCTCTGATTTTTGCGGACGGTACCGCAAGCTGCGGTACCTCGCGCAGAGAGGGATTTGTAGAGTGGGACGCTGGAATAAAAGTTATCGGTGTAAAGGTGATAACCTTTATCCAGCAGTGGGTGCACCAAATCCCACACAATTTTCCCACTCACTCCCAGGACGGGGGGACACTCAGGGGGTTCAATCCTGGTGTCCTTTCCTTCGTAAACTCTAAAGCTGTGCGTGTACCCTGAGGTACTCTCGCACAGCTTGTAGAGTTTAATTCCGTACCTTGCCCTCTTGCTGGGCAGGTACTGGCGGAATCTGAGCCGTCCCTTAAAATGAACCAAGGACTCATCCACGCAGATGTCCCTTTGGGGCACGTACACTTCAGCAAACTTTTTGCTGAAGTGTTCGATGACCGGCCGAACTTTGAACAGACGGTCAAAGTTGGGGTCATTTTGTGGGGGACACTGTGCATTATCATTATAATGCAGGAATTTGTGGATGGCCTCAAAACGCGTCCGAGCCATGACCATTCGGAACAGTGGAGTGTTGTATAAAATATCAACACTCCAATATTGCCGAAGTTCTGGCTTCTTCAGGATCCCCATATGGAGGACCAGGCCCCAAAACTGCATCATTTCACCTGCGTCTACAGGAGACCAGTTGGAAAATGATGACACTGGGTTTTGCGCCAAAAATTGCCGAGCGTACAAATTAGTTTGCTCCACCACGAGGTTAATAAAATCCTCAGAGAAAAAGACTTTGAAAAAGTCTATTTCTCTGAGGCCTGTGGTGTCAAACTTGATTCCTGATTCTGCCACAAAATCAGGAATCAGTGGCTCGTAATTTTCGGGGGGCGGGGTCCATATGGGGTCCGAAGAGGGGTGCGCTGGTTCATTTTCAGGGGTGGGCGCTGCCTCATCTTCTGTCCTGGGGCGTCTGCGTGGCGGTTCCGCAGGACCCAAGGAGGAAGATGAGGAAGAGGAGGAAGAAGAAGAAGAGGATGAAGAATCTGAAAAGTAAAGAAATGTGGGATCCTCTCCCTCGCTATCAGTGTCGGAGGCAAGGAAAGCGTATGCCTCTTCCACTGAATAGCGCTGTTGGGAAGAACGTGACGAGCGGGACATTTTTTTTGTGAATGTGGTGCTTTGTGTGAACTTTATTTATAACTGTGTGTGTGTGTGGGGGGGATAGTGGTTGGTGCAAACTATGCTGAAAGGAAAAAGCTAAAAGAAAAGAAAGAGAATAGGGAAAAAAATGCCTGTGAAAAAAAGTCTAAACCAGCAGGCACGAGCTCTGATAAGTGACCGGTGTCACTTATCAAAGTTCCGCGGCTGCCGGATGTGCGCACAGGAGTGGCGGAAAGGGAAGTGAAAAAAAAAAAAACGCAGGAACGAGCTCTGATAAGTGACCGGTGTCACTTATCAAAGTTCCGCGGCTGCCGGATGTGCGCACAGGAGTGGCGGAAAGGGAAGTGAAAAAAAAAAAAAAAAAAACGGCAGGAACGAGCTCTGATAAGTGACCGGTGTCACTTATCAAAGTTCCGCGGCTGCTAGATGTGCGCACGGGAGTGGCGGAAAGTGGAGTGAAAAAAAAAAAACTGCAGGAACGAACTCTGATAAGTGACTGGTGTCACTTATCAAAGTTCCGCGGCTGCTGGATGTGCGCACAGGAGTGGCGGAAAGGGTGAAAAAAAAAATGCAGGAACGAGCTTGATAGTGACTGGTGTCACTTATCAAAGTTCCGCGGCTGCTGATGTGGCGACAGGAGTGCGGAAAGGGAGTGAAAAAAAAAAGACGGCAGGAGCGAGCTCTGATAAGTGACCGGTGTCACTTATCAAAGTTCCGCGGCTGCTAGATGTGCGCACAGGAGTGGCGGAAAGGGGAGTGAAAAAAAAAAAAAAAAACCGGCAGGAACGAGCTCTGATAAGTGACCGTGTCACTTATCAAAGTTCCGCGGCTGCTAGTGTGTAGCCCTGGTGTGAAGGCACACGCAGTACCCTGGAGGATGTGTGGAGAAGTAGCAGTTCAATGCTCAATAAACATTCACTCCACCATACACTTAGACACACCCTTAGGGTATTTAGTCACTCGTCAGGGAGTGTTCTGGGGATTCTTTCAGTCAGTCGAGCCTGGACCTGGAGGGAGGAAGGAGCAGAGTCTAGCTCGGGTGGCTCAGGGACTGAGTCATTCCACCTGTGTGCAGTTCAGTAAGTGGAGGCCAGTAAAAGGTGAGCCAGATCACCTCAGCCTGGTCAGAGCTGTGCCAAACTGGCAGACGGACTGAGACATCTATTGAGAAGGAAGAGATAGTTGCAGATACTTCAGTCTCCTGTCCCAAGGACAGTGAAGGTTCAGAGACGTGCTCCTGCCTAGAGGAATACTGAGATTCTGGCAACAAGCTCCGGAAAGAAGCAAGAAGGGAATGATCTATATGACCTTAGGAAGTGTGGAGTGCTTATGCTAAAAGCGCGGACAAGGCGAAGGGCACAGTGGAAGGATTCTTAGAAGTGCTTTAGGATTGGAGAAGTCCTGCACATTGTCACCGGTCACTGGGGACCGAAGCGTCACTATAGCTCCAGGCATAGTGATAAAAGAACCAGAGGCTTACTGGACCTTAGGTAACAGAAAGCAGCCCCTGGAGTGTCGGTACGTAACTGGGGTCAGGGGGAGTGAGAACCTTGAGTCTCTGCAGGACAAGAGTAGGAACTCAGCTCTCTCATAGGAAGGCTCCGACCACAAAACTGACCGGGCAGTACAGCTTTGAAATAGCTGGAGTTTCAGGAGTGAACTACGCTTTATGCTGGTTGGACTCACCATTTTGAAAGTAAAGGAGGCCCCTAACTTGTTCAGCTGCTACCTCGAAACACATCCTCCATTGGATCAGCCTCCCTGGGACCTGCCTGAACAACTTGAAGTAAAAGGTATGGAAAGACGCTGATGTGTGAGACTGTGTTATTCAATTACATCCCTGCACAACCCCACCATAACTATCGACCTGAGGGAAGAGTCCCACCTGTAGGGGACCCGACATCTAGCTGCCTCACCATCCCCTCAGAGATCTACAGCAGCGCTGGTACAAATTACCAGAGAACTACAGGTGGCGTCACGAACTGTACATAAATCTATTCCCTGTAAATATACCCCCCCAACATACGCCTGACCGCCAGGGCCACAGACCGAGCCACCGCTACCTGTGACAACCCCATAGACTTCTACGGGCTCGGCTCTGAGTACCCCATTGCCCTGGTAACCCACAATTGTGGTGCGTGGTCGAGTCAAACTTTGGCGTCACGAACAGGATGCGAAACTCGCAAAATTGCGAGCCCTGTGTGCCTGTGGAGGTGTTTTAGTGAAAAAGACTGTTGCTGTTGTTTGGCGCCAAATACCGCCATTTTGCCGCCAAATTCGCGCCCTCAGGCGCTGGAGAAGAAGGTGGGCGTGGATTCGTGGGCGTGTGCCCCCCTGTGGCGCAAAGAGAATGCCTGCCCTCTCAAAGTGCTATTACAACATGCGATCCTGCCCTACAGCAAAGGAGGTCCGCCTCCTCTTCACCTTCCCTGCGAAGAGGAGGAGACGCAAACCCCGCCTCCACGGAAGAGACCGGACGGCTCTGGTAGAAGAAGAGAGACGGTTCTGGAACATCATGGAAGCAGGACGTGTGCAGCCGAGCAGGGAAGCGGAGGAAGGCAGGCCCCGTTCCCCAGCCAAGCTGCCACTAGAACCGGAACCATCCGTGGTCCTGCACCTGCAGCAAGCATTGCGGGAGATTAAGGAGGAGAATGCCAGATTGAAAAAGATGGTTTTGCAACAACCTGGCGAAGAAGAGATAGAGAGACGCCGGCGTACCCTGATGCAGCGGCGGCTGTGGGACGCGGTGTTCTCTCCCCTCAACGACCCCCCACGATTCGAGTTACCGAAACTTCTGCTGCCCAAGGCTAAGGAGCAACCGGAGGCTACCCCCAAAAGGACCGACCCTGAACCTACCGAGGAAGCGGTGGAAGCGAGGGAGGTTGAGGAGGTACCGCCAGTTCCGGAACGCCCGCCCGGCCAGGAGGCCGCAGCAGATGATCGATCCCCGCAGGGACACCGGAGGGGTCCTGTCCGTCATTACCAGACGTGGACTGGGACGAGATGGCGCGCCTGGATGACGTCGCCTACACCGCCCAGTGGGAACGTGAGTGGCAGCGTCGCGAAGAGAAACAGCAACGCCAGCAGGAAGAAGAGCGGGAAGCGCAGCGGAACGGCAGCGGCAGTACGAGCAGCTGATCGCAGACAAAGAAAGTGTCCGCCGAGAGAAAGGTACCTCTAAGGGAACCGCGGCGGCAGGGGTGTGTGACAGAGTTCCAGCTCCGGAAGGGCTGGGGCTTCATTAGAGAACCGGGCCTCTACCCAGGGGTCTTTGTCAGTCGCAGGGACGTAGAATCCCACCTGCCCATCGGTCATCCCGGGAGGGACCTAGTTAATGGAGATATTGTCAACTATACACGGCACTGGGGAATGAAGGGATGGTATGCCCTTAATGTCACAATCGTCCGTGACCCCGTCCCTGACGCAGGTAACGTCACCATTGCCAGCGCCTCCCAGTCCCAATCTTCAGCTGCATCAGACCGTGCCCCGGCGACGCCCCCTGCAGGCTCCTCGCAAATGGAAGCACCGCCTGTATACTCTTCACTACCTTCTCCTACTACATCGCAATCTGCGACCCATTCCACATCGCAATCAGCAGTTTACACGACGACGCGCACGGCGACTATTTCTGCATCACGAGAGCAAGTGGCCATTACAGTAACGCAAACAGCGTCTCATAAAGCGAAAGCACCCGTTGCGCCCCTAGTGGTTCGCACAAGAACTGTAGCGACCCAAACTCTGATAGCAGGTCACGACTTGTTGGTCATGGGATCTAAGGATCATCGTATTGTTCCAGCCCCCGGGATGGAAAGTATATTGGAAGCCTGCAAGAAAATGTGAAGAACGGTAGGACCCAGACAGGGTTTACCGCAACAAAGAAAATGTAGAAAGTTTGAGAATTTTTGCCAGATTTGCACTTTATGGTTATGCATAATGTTTACATAGATCCATTTATTTAATGAGTAGAACGCCCGGCTGGGTACCAGAGTAAAAAGTTAAAAATTTAATGCATAGTTTTACATAAAATGCCCTGTTGGGTAAAGTAAGAGTTAAAGAAGAATGATGCCTATTTGAAATGTGTATATTATATATGTGTCTTTTCCTTATTGTGTCTTATAATGGACTCAGAGGCTGAGGACTGAGCCAGCCCAAGAACTGATCTTGTATATAGTTGCACTTTGTGCATCATCTTGGTTTTACATGAAACCACCCCAACTACCTCTGAATACAAAACCCGTGTGGTGTGGCACTGAGTGAGGTCTGCATTCATATGTCCTGCAGCCCACCCAGGACCCACGTTGAAGGTTTGGTGCGGGTCCTTCACAAGAATATTGTCATCTATGTATATGAAAATGTCTACTTAGTATTTTGTATTTTTCTATATCCAATGTTTTAATGCAACGTTCAAGAAATCCTTACCTCCCGGATGGGACGAGTTAATGTTTATTGTTAATGCATAAACAAAATGTCTTTTTGTATTTCACAGCCCGGGAGTGCTGTCTTTTACCATGGGGGAATGTGTAGCCCTGGTGTGAAGGCACACGCAGTACCCTGGAGGATGTGTGGAGAAGTAGCAGTTCAATGCTCAATAAACATTCACTCCACCATACACTTAGACACACCCTTAGGGTATTTAGTCACTCGTCAGGGAGTGTTCTGGGGATTCTTTCAGTCAGTCGAGCCTGGACCTGGAGGGAGGAAGGAGCAGAGTCTAGCTCGGGTGGCTCAGGGACTGAGTCATTCCACCTGTGTGCAGTTCAGTAAGTGGAGGCCAGTAAAAGGTGAGCCAGATCACCTCAGCCTGGTCAGAGCTGTGCCCCACTGGCAGACGGACTGAGACATCTATTGAGAAGGAAGAGATAGTTGCAGATACTTCAGTCTCCTGTCCCAAGGACAGTGAAGGTTCAGAGACGTGCTCCTGCCTAGAGGAATACTGAGATTCTGGCAACAAGCTCCGGAAAGAAGCAAGAAGGGAATGATCTATATGACCTTAGGAAGTGTGGAGTGCTTATGCTAAAAGCGCGGACAAGGCGAAGGGCACAGTGGAAGGATTCTTAGAAGTGCTTTAGGATTGGAGAAGTCCTGCACATTGTCACCGGTTACTGGGGACCGAAGCGTCACTATAGCTCCAGGCATAGTGATAAAAGAACCAGAGGCTTACTGGACCTTAGGTAACAGAAAGCAGCCCCTGGAGTGTCGGTACGTAACTGGGGTCAGGGGGAGTGAGAACCTTGAGTCTCTGCAGGACAAGAGTAGGAACTCAGCTCTCTCATAGGAAGGCTCCGACCACAAAACTGACCGGGCAGTACAGCTTTGAAATAGCTGGAGTTTCAGGAGTGAACTATGCTTTATGCTGGTTGGACTCACCATTTTGAAAGTAAAGGAGGCCCCTAACTTGTTCAGCTGCTACCTCGAAACACATCCTCCATTGGATCAGCCTCCCTGGGACCTGCCTGAACAACTTGAAGTAAAAGGTATGGAAAGACGCTGATGTGTGAGACTGTGTTATTCAATTACATCCCTGCACAACCCCACCATAACTATCGACCTGAGGGAAGAGTCCCACCTGTAGGGGACCCGACATCTAGCTGCCTCACCATCCCCTCAGAGATCTACAGCAGCGCTGGTACAAATTACCAGAGAACTACAGGTGGCGTCACGAACTGTACATAAATCTATTCCCTGTAAATATACCCCCCCAACATACGCCTGACCGCCAGGGCCACAGACCGAGCCACCGCTACCTGTGACAACCCCATAGACTTCTACGGGCTCGGCTCTGAGTACCCCATTGCCCTGGTAACCCACAATTGTGGTGCGTGGTCGAGACACTAGATGTGCGCACGGGAGTGGCGGAAAGTGGGGTGAAAAAAAAAAACTGCAGGAACGAGCTCTGATAAGTGACTGGTGTCACTTATCAAAGTTCCGCGGCTGCTGGATGTGCGCACAGGAGTGGCAGAAAGGGGAGTGAAAAAAAAAAAAAACTGCAGGAACGAGCTCTGATAAGTGACTGGTGTCACTTATCAAAGTTCCGCGGCTGCTGGAAGTGCGCACAGGAGTGGCGGAAAGGGGAGTGAAAAAAAAAAAAAAAAAAACGGCAGGAACGAGCTCTGATAAGTGACCGGTGTCACTTATCAAAGTTCCGCGGCTGCTAGATGTGCGCACGGGAGTGGCGGAAAGTGGTGTGAAAAAAAAAAAAAACTGCAGGAACGAGCTCTGATAAGTGACTGGTGTCACTTATCAAAGTTCCGCGGCTGCTAGATGTGCGCACGGGAGTGGCGGAAAGTGGGGTGAAAAAAAAAAAAAACCTGCAGGAACGAGCTCTGATAAGTGACTGGTGTCACTTATCAAAGTTCCGCGGCTGCTGGAAGTGCGCACAGGAGTGGCGGAAAGGGGAGTGAAAAAAAAAAAAAACTGCAGGAACGAGCTCTGATAAGTGACTGGTGTCACTTATCAAAGTTCCGCGGCTGCTGGAAGTGCGCACGGAGGGGGGTGCAAAAGAAAAACGAGCACGAGTGTTGATCGGTGAACTGCGTCACCAATCAACGCTCGGCGGCTGCTAAATGTGTGCAAAGGGGGTGTAAAAAAGGGGGAAAGGGAAGGGGGGAGGGGGGAATGGGGTGATTGGGGTGGATCGGGCAGAGATCGGGGCTCAAAAACTCACGTTTGTAGTCTCTCTTCTTTCTTCTCTCTTCTTTTCTTCTCTCTTCTTTCTTCTCTCTTCTTTCTTCAGCAGGAGTTGTGGTGTCACTGGCTACTGTGGCACCACAAGGCCCAGCACAGGAGGAGATCTGGCGTGTGACCGCACTGCAGGAATCCTCAGCAAGTGTGAGGACCCCTGCAGTGCGGTCAGACAGGTCAGATCCAGTTTGCAGACAGGTCACAGAGCGGTCACATCGCTGCTGTGACCTGTCATTGGTGGGATCGATGATCACATCGATCCCACCAATCAGAGGAGACCCTTGTTTTGCCGGTTGCTAGGCACCGGCCTAGTAATCGGAGCTTACTGCTCCGATTCCTAGGCAGGTCACCGGCAGGTCAGGAAGAAGGGCACAGAGCGGTCACACCGCTGCTGTGCCCTGTGATTGGCGCGATCGTCGATGACATCGATCGCGCCAATCAGCAGCTGCAGGCCCTACTGGGCCTGTCCTAGGCTCCGGCCTAGGATCGGTGCTATTACTGCACCGATCCAGGCAGGTACAGGCAGGGCACAGCGCGGATACACCGCGGCTGTGCCCTGCGATTGGCGCGATCGATGTGATCGGCGATCGCGCCAATCCAGGGGGGGTCTGCTCCTTTCTATGCCCAGGCCTAGGATCGAGTACATCTCGATTCTAGCCTGGGATCTCACTGTTTCAGCCCATCGGATTGGCTGAAACAGTGAGAAAGGCTGCGATTGGCTGTTCAGAATTGAACAGCCAATCACAGCGATCGGGAGTGAGGGTGGGTGGTGACAGACCCCGGGATGCCGGCGCCATCTCTCCTGAGGTAAGATGGCGTCGGAATTTTAATACGATCATTGCGACTTAAGTCGCAATGTCGCATTAAAGGGCTGGACGTACTAACCCGTCCCCGGTCATACGGGCCCAGGTACCATGGACGGGATAGTAAGGGGTTAACAATAACAGAGAAATTATCAATAAATTTATGATAAAAATTGGCAAAACCCAAGAATCTCTGAAGAGCCTTTAATGAAGTAGGTTGGACCCAATCACAGATGGCCTGAACCTTGACTGGGTCCATTTCAATAACAGATGAGGACAAAATGAATCCCAGAAATGAGATCCTCTGTACGCCAAAAAGACACTTTGATCCCTTCACATACAGAGCATTCTCTCTCAAAATCTGGAACACAGTCCGAACATGTTTCACATGAGAGTCCCAGTCATTGGAAAAAATCAAGATATCATCCAAATAAACAATCAGAAATTTATCCACAAAATCCCTGAAAATGTCATTCATGAAGGACTGGAAGACGGAAGGAGCATTAGTGAGCCCAAAGGGCATCACTAGGTACTCAAAATGCCCCTCTGGGGTATTAAACGCCTATCTTCCATTCATCCCCGTGCTTAATGTGAATAAGGTTATACGCCCCCCTGAGGTCAAGCTTGGTAAACCAAGTAGCACTTTTCACCCTGGAAAACAGGTCAGAAATCAAGGGTAACGGATATTGATATTTCACAGTGATATTGTTCAAGAGACGATAATCAATACACGGCCTTAATGAACCATCCTTTTTGGCCACAAAGAAAAAACCGGCACCCAAGGGTGAAGAGGATGGTCTGATATGACCCTTCTCCAATGACTCCTTGATATAAGACCACATAGCGTCATGTTCTGGTACAGACAAGTTAAAAAGGCGACCTTTAGGGAATTTACTACCAGGCACTAATTCAATAGCGTAGTCATAGCTCCTGTGAGGAGGTAAAGATGCAGACTTACTTTCACTAAACACATCAGAAAAATCAGTCAAAAAGTCAGGAACATCCTGAGACTGGGGAGAGGCAGAAAAAACAGGAGTGCCAGCATTCACACATTGGCAGCCCCAACTGGGGGCTAACATCTAACATCTTTTACATTCTCTGACAGACCCTTCCGAAAAAGGGCTGCCAAAGCATCATCATTCCATTTGGTCAGGACTGCCCACTTTCGGAATTTCTGACAGTACAACTCAGCGTCCTCAAGCCCCTGATTTAACGCCAACAAGGTTTTTTCAGCTTGATCAGTGACATTAGGTTCATCGTACAATAACCCCAGAGCCAGAAAAAATGCATCAACATTACTCAAAACAAGGTCCCCAGGTGTCAGGGAAAAAGCCCAATCCTGAGGATCGCCGCGCAGGAGAGAGATGACAATTTGAACCTGCTGTGCTGCGTTCCCTGAGGACTTAGGTTTTAAGGCAAAAAACAACTTACAGTTATTTTTGAAATTCAGAAATTTAGCTCGATCCCCCAAAAATAAATCTGGCATGGGGATCCTAGGTTCCACAACCGGCAACCTGCAAGATAGGTAGCAATACTCCGAACTTCAGTGGCAAGCTGATCCACACGGCCAGACAACTGTGCAAACTCCATTGAGAGAAAAAAAAATCCTCCTCAGCACCCAGAGAAAAAGAGGGAAATGCAACAAACAGAGAAAAAAAAAATTCTGACAACTTCCTTTTTTCTTTTTCCTTTTACTATTTTTCCCTTCTGTTGAGTACCATATAATTTTCAGTTTGGCCGGTGATACTGTTATGATTTGGTAACTGAGGAGAGCAAGCAAAAACGGCAATACACCAGAGAGGTTGGAATCTACTGGATTGCAGTACCCTGACTAACCACCACAACTAAAGGCAGCCGTGGAGCGTACCTACGTTGGTCCTAGACGCCTCGTCACAGCCTGAGAGGTTAACTACACCTAAAGATAGAAAGAGGAAATCTATCTGCCCCGGAGCAGATCCCCAAAGAACATAGGAAGCCCCCAATCATGTAATGGCAGTTAGACAAGAGGGAATACAGACACAGACAGAAAATAGTATGAGCAAACGTTGGGGCCCAATCTACCTGAACAGAAAAGGATAGGAAGGACACTTACTGCAATCCAAAAAACCCTAAAAAATACCAACTCTACTAATTGCAAAAACACCTGAGATCACACGACCTCTACCACCTAAATTAGTTCTCTGGTGTAACAAAACTAAGCCGCAGCCACTGAAAAAAACTGGAAAAGGCAAATGAACAAACAACAGTGGCTCAGATAAACTGAGAGGAGCACAAGCCCCCGGAGGGGACCTGGCTGACCTCCACAAAAGTGCAGGAAACAATGCAAAAAGCAAGCACAAAAAATAAAAACAAAAAGTGTCTTATCTGAGAGCAGAAGAGGAGAGACTCAGCAAGCTTCCAAGTGAACCAGGAACCACAGTTGAGACAAGAACAATTGATCACCGGCAACCCTGATGGGAGGGAACCTCCCATATATAGGACCAGTCTGTAACTCCTGATTGCCAATCTTCACTAAATGGTTCAGCACTGTCTGCAACCACCAGAGGGAGCTTCTGCTCAGAACTCATTTCTAGCACATTCACAACACATCAACATCATTCAAAACAAGATCCCCAGGTGTCAGGGAAAAAGCTCAATCCTGAGGGTCGCCGCGCAGGAGAGAGATGACAATTTGAACCTGCTGTGCTGCGTTCCCTGAGGACTTAGGTTTCAAGGCAAAAAAAAACTTAGTTATTTTTGAAATTCTGAAATTTAGCCCCATCCCCCAAAAACAAATCTGGCAAGGGAATCCTAGGTTCCACAACCGGCAACCCAGCAAGATAGGTAGCAATACTCCAAACCTCAGTGGCAAGCTGATCCACACGGCCAGACAACTGTGCAAACTCCATTGAGAGGAAAAAAATCCTCCTCAGCACCCAGAGAAAAAGAGGGAAAAATGCAACAAACAGAAAAAAATTAAATAAATCTCTGTCAACTCTGACAACTTTTTTTTTTCTTTCCACACTATTTTTCCCTTCTGTGAGTACCATATAATTTTAGCTTGGCCGGTGATACTGTTATGTTTAGGTAGCTGAGGAGAAAAAGCAAAAACTGTAATACACCAGAGAGGCTGGAACCTATTGGATTGCAGTAACCTGAACTAACCACACAACTAGAGGTAGCCGTGGAGCGTTCCTACGTTGATCCTAGACGCCTCGTCACAGCCTGAGAGATAACTACACCTAAAGGCAGAAAGAGGAAAGCTATCTCCCCCGGAGCAGATCCCCAAAGAAAATAGGAAGCCCCCAAACATGTAATGGCGGTTAGACAAGAAGAGGCACGGACACAGACAGAAAATAGAATGAGCAACGCTGGGGCCCAATCTGTCTAGACAGAAAAGTACAGGAAAGGATTCTCTCTGCAATCCAAAAAAAACCCTAAAAAATACCAACTCTTCTGATTGCAAAAACACCTGAGATCACACGATCTCTACCACCTAAATCAGATCTCTGGTGTAACAAAACTAAGCCGCAGCCACTGAAAAAACAGGAAAAAGCAAATGAACAAATAAAAGTGGCTTCAGATAAACTGAGAGGAGCACAGGCCCCCAGGAGGGGACCCAGCTGACCTCCTCAGAAGTGCAGGGAACTATGCGAAAAGCAGGCACAAAAATAAAAGCAGAAAATATCTTATCTGAAAGCAGAAGATGCAGGCAAGACTCAGTAAACTTCAAAATGAACCAGGAACCACAATTGAGACAAGAACAATTGATCACCGGCGACCATCATGGGAGGGAACCTCCCTTATATCAGTCCAGTTCCTGATCCCAGATTGCCATTCCTCGCTGTGAGGTTCAGTACTGTCTGCAACCACCAGAGGGAGCCTCTGCTCAGAAACCATCTCTAGCACATTCATAACAGAGTACACTTTTTCTGATTTTCATATTCTGGTGTTATCCAGACTGGGCCTGTGACCATGTAGCTTGCTCCTGAAATATATACGGAGATTCAACCCCTTCATGACCCAGCCTATTTTGACCTAAATGACCTGGCCATTTTTTGCAATTCTGACCAGTGTCCCTTTATGAGGTAATAACTCAGGAACGCTTCAACGGATCCTAGCGATTCTGAGATTGTTTTTTCGTGACATATTGGGCTTCATGTTAGTGGTAAATTTAGGTCGATAATTTTTGCGTTTATTTGTGAAAAAAATGGAACTTTGGCCAAAATTTTGAAAATTTCACAATTTTCAAATTTTGAATTTTTATTCTGTTAAACCAGAGAGTTATGTGACACAAAATAGTTAATAAATAACATTTCCCACATGTCTACTTTACATCAGCACAATTTTGTGAACAACATTTTTTTTTGTTAGGAAGTTATAAGGGTTAAAAGTTGACCAGCGATTTCTCATTTTTACAGCAAAATTTACAAAACCATTTTTTTTAGGGACCGCCTCACATTTGAAGTCACTTTGAGGGGTCTATATGGCAGAAAATACCCAAAAGTGACACCATTATAAAAACTGCACCCCTCAAGCTACTCAAAACTACACTCAAGAAGATTATTAACCCTTCAGGTGCTTCACAGGAACTAAAGCAACGTGGAAGGAAAAAATGGACATTTTAATTTTTCCAACAAAATTTTTCTTTTAGCATCAATTTTTTCATTTTTGCATGGGCAACAGGATAAAATGGACCCTAAAATTTGTTCGGCAATTTCTCCTGAGTACACAGATACCTCATATGTGGTCATAAACCACTGTTTGGGCGCACGGCAGGGCTCAGAAGGGAAGGAGCGCCATTTGACTTTTTGAATAGAAAATATGCTGGAATATTTAGCGGTTGCCATGTCGCATTTGGAGAGTCCCTGTGTGCCTAAACATTGGAGCTCCCCACAAGTGACCCCATTTTGGAAACTAGACCCCCCAAGGAACTTATCTAGATGCAGAGTGAGCACTTTGAACCCCCAGGTGCTTCACAAATTGATCCGTAAAAAAAAGAAAGTACTTTTTTTTTCATAAAAATTTTCTTTTAGCCTCAGTTTTTTCATTTTCACATGGGCAACAGGATAAAATGGATCCTAAAATTTGTTGGGCAATTTCTCCTGAGTACACCGATACCTCATATATGGTCATAAACCACTGTTTGGGCGCACGGCAGGGCTCAGAAGGGAAGGAGCGCCATTTGACTTTTTGAATGGAAAATATGCTGGAATATTTAGCGGATGCCATGTCGCATTTGGAGAGTCCCTGTGTGCCTAAACATTGGAGCTCCCCACAAGTGACCCCATTTTGGAAACTAGACCCCCCAAGGAACTTATCTAGATGCAGAGTGAGCACTTTGAACCCCCAAGTGCTTCACAAATTGATCCGTAAAAAAAAGAAAGTACTTTTTTTTTCACAAAAATGTTCTTTTAGCCTCAGTTTTTTCATTTTCACATGGGCAACAGTATAAATTGGATCCTAAAATTTGTTGGGCAATTTCTCCTGAGTACACAGATACCTCATATGTGGTCATAAACCACTGTTTGGGCGCACGGCAGGGCTCAGAAGGGAAGGAGCGCCATTTGACTTTTTGATGGAAAATTAGCTCCAGTCGTTAGCGGAGACCATGTCATGTTTGGAGAGTCCCTGTGTGCCTAAACTTTGGAGCTCCCCCACAAATGACCCCATTTTGGAAACTAGACCCCCTAAGAAACATATGCAGATGCACAGTGAGCACTTTGAACCCCAGGTGCTTCACAAAAGTTTATAACGCAGAGCCGTGAAAATAAAAAATCATTTTTTTTTCTCAAAAAATGATTCTTTAGCCCCATATTTTTTATTTTCACAATGGTTACAGGAGAAATTGGACCCCAAAAGTTGTTGTCTAATTTGTCCTAAGTACGCTAGTACCTCACATGTGGGGGAGAACCACTGTTTGGGCACACGTCAGGGCTTGGAAGGGATGTAGTGACGCTTTGAAATGTCGACTTGATGGAATGGTCTGCGGGCGGGCAGAGCCCCTGATGTGCCTAAACAGTAGAAACCCCCCACAAGTGACCACATTTTGTAAACTAGACCCCTCAAGGAACTTAACTAGATGTGTGGTGAGCACCTTGAACCCCCACGTGCTTCACAGAAGTTTGTAATGCAGAGCCGTGAAAATAAAAAATCATTTTTTTCCTCAAAAACTGATTTTTTTAACCCGCAATTTTTTTTTTCACAAGGGTAAAAGGAGAAATTGGACCACAAAAGTTGTTGTACAGTTTGTCCTGAGTACACTGGTACCCCATATGTGGGGGGGAACCACTGTTTTGGCGCATGGGAGAGCACAGAAGAGAAGGAGCGCCATTTTGGAATGCAGACTTGATGGAATGTTCTGTGGGCGTCATGTTGCGTTTGCAGAGCCCCTGATGTGCCTAAACAGTAGAAACCCCCCACAAGTGACACCATTTTGGAAACTAGACCCCCCAAGGAGCTTATCTAGATGTGTAGTGAGCACTTTGAACCCCAAGGGCTACACAGAAGTTTATAACGCTGGGCCATGAAAATAAAAAAATCATATTTTTTCCACAAGCATGATCTTTTAGTCCCCAATTTTTTTATTTTCCCAAGGGTAACAGGAGAAATTAGACCTCAAAAGTTGTTGTCCAATTTGTCCTGAGTACGCTGATATCCCATATGTGGGAGAAAACTACTGTATGGGCACACTTCGGGGCTCGGAAGGGAAGTAGAGACGTTTTGAAATGCCGACTTGATGGAATGGTCTGCGGGCGTCATGTTACGTTTGCAGAGTCCCTGATGTGCCTAAACAGTATAAACTCCCCAAGTGACCCCATTTTGGAAACTAGACCCCGCAAGGAACTTATCTAGATGTGTGGTGAGCACTTTGAACCCCCAAGTTCTTCACAGAAGTTTATAACGCAGAGCCGTGGAAACCCCTCAATTCTAACTCCAACCCTAACCCCAACACACCCCTAACCCCAACCCTAACCCCTACACACCCCTAACCCTAATACAAACCCTAACAATAACCCTAACCGTCCCCAACACACCCCTAACCCTAATCCCAACTCTAACCATAAACCTAACCACAAGCCTAACCCTAATCCCAACCCTAACCCAAAACACCCCTAACGCTTATCCCAACCCTAACCCTAATCCCAACCCTAACCCTAATTCCAACCCTAACCCTAATTCCAACCTAACCCTAATTCCAACCCTTACCCTAGTTCTAACCTTAACCCTAGTTCTAACCCTAAGGCTGGGTTCATATTGCGTTTTACCAGCCCGTTCAACATGTAGCGTTGACGGGCTGGTAACGGTATAGCATAACGCGATCGCGTTATGCTATACCCGCTAGTGCAGAGGAATCAGCGATGATTCATCTGTGCTAGCGGTGATGGAGCCCAGACGCTGCAGCCTGCGTCCAAGGCTCCGTCACTGAATGACGACACGTCGCGAACGCATGCCGCTTCATGGCATGCGTTGCGATGCGCACACAAATGGGGTGAATGGCAGCGTTAACGGACTGCGTTACACCGCGTTATACCGCGGTGAAACGCAGTCCATCTAACGGACTGCCATAATGCAATATGAACCCAGCCTGACCCTAAGGCCCCGTGCACACGTTGCGGATTCACTTGCGGATTTTTCTAAAATCTAAAATCCGCAGGTAAAACGACCTGCCTTTTACCTGCGTATTTAGCGCGGATTTGCTGCGGTTTTTCTCTGCGGTTTTACGCCTATAATGGAATAGGTGTAAAATCGCTGCGGAATCCGCACAAAGAATTGACATGCTGCGGATTTAAAACCGCAGCAAATCTGCGCTGAAAAATCTGCAGCATGTGCACAGCGGTTTTTTTTACCATTTATTTGCATTGTACTGTACATGGTTTCTGGATCTGCTGTGAATCCGCAGCAACAAATCCGCTGCGGATCAGCAGCGAAATCAGCTGCGGATCAGCAGCGAAATCAGCTGTGGATCAGCAGCGAAATCAGCTGTGGATCAGCAGCGAAATCAGCTGCGGATCAGCAGCGAAATCAGCTGTGGATCAGCAGCGAAATCAGCTGTTTTAAAAATGATGTCTTTGGGCGACAACAGACACACCGCAGAGGTACTGGCCGACTACTTGCAGCGAGAAACTGAGTCATGGCTGGGCAGTATACATCTTGAGCCAGTCAATGTAGTCAGTGATAATGGCCGTAATTTTGTGGCAGCCATAGCCCTGGCAAAACTACGACACATACCTTGCCTGGCTCACACCTTGAACCTGGTGCAGTGCTTCTTAAATAATTATCCGGAGTTAACAGCCCTGCTCCATAAAGTGCGAAGACTGTGCTCGCACATCCGTGGCTCGCCCGTAGACTCCAGTCGCATGCAGAGGCTGCAGCGATCGCTTCACCTCCCCAAGCACCGCCTAATCATAGACGTTGCAACAAGGTGGAACTCAACCATGCACATGGTTGAGAGGCTGTGCGAACAGAGGCAGCCTGTAATGCATTTATGGGAGGATACACGGGCAGGCAGTTTGAGGGCAGACATGGAGTTGTCGGGTGTGCAGTGGTCAAAGCTGAAAGACCTCTGTAAAGTCCTTCAGTGTTTTGAGGAATGCACACGGCTGGTAAGCGCAGACGACGCCATCATAAGCATGAGCATCCCACTTATGCATCTGCTCATGCAAACTTTGACGCACATTAAGGATCAGGCGTCTGCAGCAGAGGAGGAAGAGGGAAGCCTTGATGACAGTCAGCCATTGTCTGCTCAGGGAACTGTCCTGGATGAGATGGAGGAAGAAGAGGAGGAGGAGGAAGTGGGGATGATTATTTTGGGGAGGAGGATGCTTCTCAGGGGGCAAGAGAAAATTTTGGCTTGCCAAGTTCAGGTCCAGGGTTTGTGCGTGACTGGAGGGATGTGGATTTGGCAGAAAGTGCTCCTCCACCCACCACTGTCAGTGCATCACTGACACCTGGAACATTCGCCCACATGTGTGATTATGCCTTTTGGATCCTAAAAAGGGACCCCCGCATTGCCAAAATGATGAAGGATGATGACTACTGGTTGGCCAGCATCCTCGATCCACGCTATAAAGGCAAATTACAGAACATAATGCCACAGGAGAACCTAGAGCTAATATTGGCCAACAAACAAGAAACTCTGGTAAACCGTTTATTAGAGGCGTTCCCAGCACACAGCAGCGGTGCAGGTTCTACCACGAGCCATACTCGGCCAAATGGAAGAGGTGTTCGTGGTGCACACAGCCGAAGTGACATTGGAGACAGGGGTTTCATGACCATGTTGTGGACTGATTTCTCCAGGACACCTCACACGCCTGGTAATCATGAATCTATAGCAACAGACAGGAGACAGCAGTTGTCAACTATGGTTACAAATTACTTTTCCTCCACTATCGATGTTCTCCCTCACCGGTCATTCCCCTTTGACTACTGGGCCTGAAAACTGGATACCTGGCCTGAATTGGCACAATATGCCTTACAGGAACTCGCTTGTCCTGCTGGTAGTGTGCTATCAGAAAAAGTCTTCAGTGCTGCTGGATCAATCCAGACAGAAAGAAGGACCCGTCTGTCGACGCAAAATGTTGATGATCTAACCTTCATTAAAATGAACCATGCATGGGTTGCAAAGGATTTTGTCCCACCTTCCCCTGATGACACATAGGTTGCCAGAAAAATGGCTCGCTTTGTCCTCCTCTTCCTCGGACTTCTCAAATTCCTCCATTTGAAGCTGCTTTACGTCCATTATACACCTCAACATATGCCATTTTTGCCACCTCCAAATCTGGTCTGTCCCCCCCTCCTCCACCACCCAAATTTTAATATTGTGGTGTGATCCATACTGAGCCTGTGAGAGCCTGTGTGTGACTCTGGCAAAATATACAGAGATTTTAAATTTCACCAACCCTGTATACAGCTGTCCGCTTGTAATACATTACCCTTTTTCTAGTTTTTAGATTCTGGTGTGATCAATACTGCGCCTGTGAGAGCCAGTGTCTGACTCTGGCAAAATATACGGAGATTTACAATTTCCCCAACCCTGTATACAGCTGTCCGCTTGTAATACATTACCCTTTTTCTACTTTTTATATTCTGGTGTAATCCATACTGAGCCTGTGAGCGTCTGTCTGATACTCCGTAAATATATACGGAGATTTACAATGACCCCTACGCTGTATCCAGCTGTACGCTTCTGATACAGTACCCTTTTTGCCATAAAGTCCTCCTCCACCCACCACTCTAAGTGCATCATTGACACCTGAAACATTGGCCCACATGTGTGATTATTTCTTGCGGATCTTTTTATATTCTGGTGTAATCCATACTGAGCCCTTGAGCGTCAGCCTGTCTCCTGAAATATATACGGAGATTTAGAATATTTTCACTATACTACCTTGTATCTGGTGATACAGTACCCCTTTTTCATCTTTTTATATTCTTTTGTAATCCACACTGAGCCTTTGAGCGTCATAGTCTGCCTCCTGAAATATATACGAAGATTTATAATATTTTCACTATACTATATATACCTTGTATCTGGTGAAACAGTACCCTTTTTCAGCTTTTTATATTATTGTGTAATACATACTGAGCCTGAGAGCGTCATTGTCTACCTCCTGAATTATATACGGAGATTTATAATATTTTTACTATACTACCTTGTATCTGGTGATACAGTACCCCTTTTTTATCTTTTTATATTCTTGTGTAATCCATACTGAGCCTTTGAGCGTCTTTGTCTGCCTCCTGAATTATATACGGAGATTTATATTTTCACTATACTATATATACCTTTATCTGTTGAAAGAGTACCCTTTTTATATTATTGTGTAATCCATACTGAGCCTGTGAGCGCCATTGTCTGCCTCATGAAATATATATGGAGATTTAGAATATTTTCACTATACTACCTTGTATCTGGTGATACAGTACCCCTTTTTTTGGCCTCCTCTTCCTCAGATTTCTCCAATTAATCCATTTGCAGCTGCTTTACGTCCATTATACACCTCAACATATGCCATTTTTGCCACCTCCCTATCTGGGTTGCACCACCCCCCACCTCTACCCCCAAACTTTTTATATTCTTGTGTAATCCATACTGAGCCTTTGAGCTTCATTGTCTGCCTCCTGAATTATATACGGATATTTATAATATTTTCACTATACTATATAAACCTTGTATCTGGTGAAACAGTACCCTTTTTATATTATTGTGTAATACATACTGAGCCTGAGAGCATCAGTGGCTGCCTCCTGACATATATAGATATTTAGAATATTTTCCCCATACTATATATACATGGTATCTGCTGATACAGTACCCTGTTGTAAATACTCTGGAGGCGACTTCTGAGCTGGGGCTCCCTCCGGTGGTTGCTGAGGGTAATGAACTAATTGCTGAATGGCCTTCAGCTGGCTCTGAATGGTCTGATATAAGTGACCTGAGTTCCCATCAGCCTTGCCGGTAATCAATTGTTCTTCCTAGTCTTGCTTGGAGCACAGCTTGCATTCCTGCTCTCATTCAGATAAGTGATTTGCTTTTTTGTTTTCCACTGGTTTGATTTTCCTTGCTGGTTGCTGCTTGCAGTGGACTTCAGCCTGGTCCCCTTTTGGGGTCTGACGCTGCAATTGTGCTCATTTTGTGTTTGCACTTTTGCTCTGTTCCTTTGTCACTTTTTATTTGCTGAGTAGCTGTGTTTTACACCAGAGATCTGATTTAGGTGGTAGAGATCGTGTGATCTCAGGTTTTTTGTTAATCAGAAGTGTTGGTATTTTTGTCAGGGTTTTTTTTGGGTTGCAGTCAGAATTCTTTCCTATACTTTTCTATCTAGACAGATTGGGCCCCAGCGTTTGCTCATTCTATTTTCTGTCTGTGTCCGTATTTTCTTCTTGTCTAACCGCCATTACATGTTTGGGGGCTTCCTATTTCTTTGGGGGTTCTGCTACGGGGCAGATAGCTTTAATCTTTCTGCCTTTAGGTGTAGCTATCTTTCCGGCTGTGACGATGCGTCTAGGATCACCATAGGTACGCTCCACGGCTACTTCTAGTGTTGCGGTTAGTTTAGGGTCCTGCAATCCAATAGGTTCCAGCCTCTCTGGTGTATTGCTACTTTGCTATTTCTCCTCAGCTACCGAAACATAACAGTATTACCGGCCAAACTGAAAATTATATGGTACTCAAAGAAGGGAAAAATAGTAAAAAAGGAAAAAGAAAAGGGAGTTGTCAGAAATTTATTTTTTTTCTGCTTGTTGCATTTTTTCCCTCTTTTTCTCTGGGTGCTGAGGAGGAATTTTTTTTTTCCTCAATGGAGTTTGCACAGTTGTCTGGCCGTGTGGAGCAGCTTGCCGCTGAGGTTTAGAGTATTGCTGCCTATCTTGATAGGTTGCCGGTTGTGGAACCTAGGGTCCCCATACCAGATTTAATTTTGGGGGATCGGTCAAAATTTCTGAATTTCAAAAATAACTGTAAGTTGTTTTTTTGCCTTGAAGCCTAAGTCCTCAGGGAACGCAGCACAGCAGGTTCAAATTGTCATCTCTCTGCTGCGTGGCGACCCTCAGGATTGGGCTTTTTCCCTGACACCTGGGGATCCTGTTTTGAGTGATGTTGATGTATTTTTTCTGGCTCTGGGGTTATTGTACGATGAACCTAATGTCACTGATCAAGCTGAAAAGACCTTGTTGGCATTAAATCAGGGTCGTGAAGACGCTGAGCTATACTGTCAGAAATTCCAAAACTGGGCAGTCCTGACCAAATGGAATGATTATGCTTTGGCAGCCCTTTTTCGGAAGGGTCTGTCAGAAAATGTAAAGGACGTTATGGTGGGATTCCCTGTTCCCTCTGGTCTCAATGATTCTATGTTTTTGGCTATTCAAATCGACAGACGTTTGCGTTGAGCGCAGAGGTATGCATGAGATAGCGTTGCCTTGTGAGCCAGCTCCGGAGCCCATGCAGTGTGATGGAGTGACTTCTGGGGCTCAGCGTCATGAGTTTCGAAAGCGCAATGGGTTATGTTTCTACTGTGGTGACGCCTCTTATGCTATTTCCGTCTGCCCTAAGCGGGGAAGACGTTTTTGCGCGCTCAGTTGTCTTGGGTAGCATTCAGACTAAGTTTCTGTTGACTGTAACCCTGATTTGCTCCCTGTCCACATTTTCGGCTCAGGCTTTTGTTGATTCAGGAGCAGCTATTAACCTAATGGATTTTGACCTTACCAAACGTTGTGGGTTTCCCATGATACCCCTGCGGAAGTCTATTCCTTTACTGGGCATTGATTCTACCCCTTTGGCAGAGAATAAACCCCAGTTTTCTACTCAGGTGATAATGAGGGTTGAACCAGATCATCAGGAGAGCTGCAAATTTCTGGTGTTGCATAATCTGCATGACATTATTGTACTGGGTTTCCCTTGGTTACAGACTCATAATCCTGTTTTGGATTGGAAATCTGTGTCTGTGACCAGTTGGGGCTGCCAATGTGTTAATACTGACACTCCTGTTTTTTCTGCCTCTCCCCAATCTCAGGATGTCCCTGACTTTTTGACTGATTTTTCTGATGTGTTTAGTGAGTGTAAGTCTGCATCCTTACCTCCTCACAGGAGCTATGACTGCGCTATTGAGTTAGTGCCTGGTGGTAAATTTCCTAAAGGTCGCCTTTTTAATTTATCTGTACCTGAACACGATGCTATGCGATCTTATATCAAGGAGTCATTGGAGAAGGGTCATATCAGACCATCCTCTTCACCCTTGGGCGCCGGTTTTTTCTTTGTGGCCAAAAAGGATGGTTCATTGTGGCCGTGTATTGATTATCGCCTTCTGAATAAAATCACTGTTAAATATCAATATCCGTTACCCTTGATTTCTGACCTATTTTCCAGAATGAAAAGTGCTAGTTGGTTTACCAAGCTTGACCTCAGGGGGGCGTATAACCTTATTCGCATTAAGCATGGGGATGAATGGAAGACGGCGTTTAATACCCCAGAGTAACATAGTAACATAGTAACATAGTTATTAAGGTTGAAGGAAGACTTTAAGTCCATCTAGTTCAACCCATATCCTATCCTAACCTGCCCTAACATGTTGATCCAGAGGAAGGCAAAAAAACCCAAGTGGCAAACAGTAAGCTTCACATTGGGGAAAAAATTCCTTCCCGACTCCACATACGGCAATCAGACTAGCTCCCTGGATCAACGCTGTATCTAGGAAACTAGTGAATATAGCCTGTAATATTATACTTTTCAAGAAAGGCATCCAGTCCCCTCTTAAATTTTAGTAAGGAATCACTCATTACAACATTAGACGGCAGAGAGTTCCATAGTCTCACTGCTCTTACAGTAAAGAATCTGCATCTGTGATTATGGCTAAACCTTCTTTCCTCCAGACGTAGAGGATGCCCCCTCGTCCCCGTCACAGGTCTAAGAGTAAAAAGATCATTAGAAAGGTCTTTGTACTGTCCCCTCATATATTTGTACATTGTAATAAGATCACCCCTAAGCCTTCGTTTTTCCAAACTAAATAACCCCAAGTGTAATAACCTGTCTTGGTATTGCAGACCCCCAGTTCTCTAATAACCTTGGTCGCTCTTCTCTGCACCCGCTCCAGTTCAGTTATGTCTTTCTTATACACCGGAGACCAGAACTGCACACAGTATTCTAAGTGTGGTCGCACCAGTGACTTGTATAGAGGTAAAATTATGTTCTCCTCATGAGCATCTATGCCTCGTCTAATGCATCAGCAGAAGTGAATCTCTGCTTAAGTTCCTGAAACGCAGAAACTGCCTCAGGAGGCCAGTTCACCACATCAGAACCCTTCTTGGTCAAATCAGTCAATGGTTTAACAATAACAGAGAAATTACCAATAAATTTACGATAAAAATTGGCAAAACCCAAGAATCTCTGAAGAGCCTTTAATGAAGTAGGTTGGACCCAATCACAGATGGCCTGAACCTTGACCGGGTCCATTTCAATAACAGATGGGGACAAAATGAATCCCAGAAATGAGATCCTCTGTACGCCAAAAAGACACTTTGATCCCTTCACATACAGAGCATTCTCTCTCAAAATCTGGAACACAGTCCGAACATGTTTCACATGAGAGTCCCAATCATTGGAAAAAATCAAGATATCATCCAAATAAACAATCAGAAATTTATCCACAAAATCCCTGAAAATGTCATTCATGAAGGACTGGAAGACGGAAGGAGCATTAGTGAGCCCAAAGGGCATCACTAGGTACTCAAAATGCCCCTCTGGGGTATTAAATGCCGTCTTCCATTCATCCCCGTGCTTAATGTGAATAAGGTTATATGCCCCCCTGAGGTCAAGCTTGGTAAACCAAGTAGCACTTTTCACCCTGGAAAACAGGTCAGAAATCAAGGGTAACGGATATTGATATTTCACAGTGATATTGTTCAAGAGACGATAATCAATACACGGCCTTAATGAACCATCCTTTTTGGCCACAAAGAAAAAACCGGCACCCAAGGGTGAAGAGGATGGTCTGATATGACCCTTCTCCAATGACTCCTTGATATAAGACCGCATAGCGTCATGTTCAGGTACAGACAAGTTAAAAAGGCGACCTTTAGGGAATTTACTACCAGGCACTAATTCAATAGCGCAGTCATAGCTCCTATGGGGGGCAAGGATGCAGATTTACTTTCGCTAAACACATCAGAAAAATCAGTCAAAAAGTCAAGAACATCCTGAGCCTGGGGGGAGGCAGAAAAAACAGGAGTGTTGGCATTAACACATTGGCAGCCCCAACTGGTTACAGACACAGATTTCCAATCCAAAACAGGATTATGAGACTCTAACCAAGGGAAACCCAGTACAATAATGTCATGCAGATTATACAACACCAAAAATTTGCAACTCTCCTGATGATCAGGTTCAACCCTCATTATCACCTGAGTAGAGAACTGGGGTTTATTCTCAGCTAAAGGGGTAGAATCGATCCCCAGTAGGGGAATAGACTTCCGTAGGGGTATCAAGGGAAACCCACAGCGTTTAGCAAAATCAAAATCCATCAGGTTAATAGCTGCTCCCGAATCAACAAAAGCCTGAGCAGAAAATGTGGACAGGGAGCAAATCAGGGTAACAGTCAACAAAAATTTAGTCTGAACACTACCCAAGACAACTGAACGTGCAAAACGTCTTCCCCGCTTAGGGCAGACTGAAATAGCATGAGAGGCATCACCACAGTAGAAACATAACCCATTGCGTTTTCGAAACTCATGACGCTGTGCCCCAGAAGCCACTCTATGACACTGCATGGGTTCAGAAGCTGGTTCACAAGGCAACACTATTCCACGCATACCTCTACGCTCACACAAACTTCTGTCAATTTGAATCGATAATGACATAGAATCATTGAGACCAGAGGGGACAGGGAATCCCACCATAACATCCTTTACATTCTCTGACAGACCCTTCCGAAAAAGGGCTGCCAAAGCATCGTCATTCCATTTGGTCAGGACTGCCCACCTTTGGAATCTCTGACAGTATAACTCAGCGTCCTCAAGCCCCTGATTTAATGCCAACAAGGCTTTTTCAGCTTGATCAGTGACATTAGGCTCATCGTACAATAACCCCAGAGCCAGAAAAAATGCATCAACATTACTCAAAACAGGATCCCCAGGTGTCAGGGAAAAAGCCCAATCCTGAGGATCGCCGCGCAGGAGAGAGATGACAATTTGAACCTGCTGTGCTGCGTTCCCTGAGAACTTAGATTTTAAGGCAAAAAACAACTTACAGCTATTTTTGAAATTCAGAAATTTAGCTCGATCCCCTAAAAACAAATCTGGCATGGGAATCCTAGGTTCCACAACAGGCAACCCTGCAAGATAGGTAGCAATACTCCGAACTTCAGTGGCAAGCTGATCCACACGGCCAGACAACTGTGCAAACTCCATTGAGAGAAAAAAAAAATCCTCCTCAGCACCCAGAGATACAGAGGGAAAAAAAAAAATCTCTGACAACTCTGACAATCTTCTTTCTTTCACACTATTTTTGCCTTCTGTGAGTACCATATAATTATCAGTTTTAGGCCGGTGATACTGTTATGATTTGGTAGCTGAGGAGAGCAGGCAAAAAGGCAATACACCAGAGAGGTTGGAATTTATTGGATTGCAGTACCCTGACTAACCACCACAACTAAAGGCAGCCGTGGAGAGTACCTACGTTGGTCCTAGACGCCTCGTCACAGCCTGAGAAACTAACTACACCTAAAGATAGAAAGAGGAAAGCTATCTGCCCCGGAGCAGATCCCCAAAGAACATAGGAAGCCCCCAAACATGTAATGGCGGTTAGACAAGAGGAAACACAGACACAGATAGAAAACAGTTTGAGCAAACGTTGGGGCCCAATCTTCCTAGAAAGAAAAGGATAGGAAGGTCACTTACTGCAATCCAAAAAAACCCTAAAAAAATACCAACACACTAATTACAAAAACACCTGAGATCACACGACCTCTACCACCTAAATTAGTTCTCTGGTGTAGCAAAACTAAACAGCAACCACTGAAAAAACTGGAAAAGGCAAATGAACAAACAACTGGCTGAACTAAACTGAGAGGAGCACAAGCCCCCGGAGGGGACCTGGCAGACCCCCACAGAAGTGCAGGACAAAATGCAAAAAGCAAGCACAAAAAACAAAAGAAGAAAATGTCTTATCTGATAGCAGAAGATGCAGGCACGAAACAGCAAGCTTCAAAGTGAACCAGGAACAAAAGTAGAGACCAGAACAATTGATCACCGGCAACCCTGATGGGAGGGAACCTCCCTTATATAAGACCAGTCAGTAACACCTGATCGCCAATCTTCACAATCTTCATTGAATAGTTCAGTACTGTTTGTAACCACCAGAGGGAGCTTCTGCTCAGAATTCATTTCTAGCACATTCACAACACTGAGCCTGTCAAAGTCTGTCTGTTACTCCGGAAATATATACGGAGATTTAAAAATTACCCCAACACTGTATACAGCTGTACGCTTGTAATACATTACCCTTTTTCTACTTTTTGTATTCTGGTGTAATCCATACTGAGCCTGTGAGCGTCTGTGTGTTACTCCGGAAATCTACGGATATTTACAATTTACCCTAAACTATATACACCTGTTATCTTCAGATTTAGTACCCTTTTGCAGCTTTTTATATTCTGGTGTAATCCATACTGAGCCTGTGAGTGTGTGTGTGTTACTCCGGAAATCTATATGGAGATTTAAAATGACCCCAACACTGTATACAGCTGCACGCTTCTGATACAGTACCATATATCTGCTGATATTGTTGGTACATTTACAAAAACATAAGGAAGTATGGTGGAAGAGGCCGCAGATGTGTGCGGGGGGGCCAGCTGGTACTAATGGTGGTGGTGCATCTGCTGGTAGTGACTAAAGCACAATAGCACCTAAGACAGGAGGTGTTGAGCCTGCGTCATCGTCTGGCTCAAGAAGGCATGGAAGGCTCCCTTTTCTGGGAGTAGGTAAACCGCTTTTAAAGCCGGAGCATCAGGAACAGGTTTTGTCTTACATTGCCGAAACAGCCTCCAGCTCTATCGCCTCCTCTTCTGAAGTTTAAAAAAATGCAAAAAGTGAGTCGTCAGTGCAGGCTCCTGGTCAGGAATAACACCTTTCCTTGTGTCCTTCACCCCCACCAAAAGTGAAGGATGCGGCAGCCCACACTTCAGATTACTCCTTGGAGCTCTTTTCACATACCATGCCTGGGTTATCAAGTCAAATCCTGAATTCCACAGTCCAACATTAATCAGAGATGGAGTGCACTGATGCACAGCCACTGCTAGATGATTCTGCTGGTACATTCACTCAGAGCACTACATTTCCCTCGCAGTCTACTGAGCCAGAATCTGACCCTGATGAAACTGAGGTGCCCCTTCCCGCATACTATACCACCTTACACGGTGACACAAAGGACGGTGCAGATGAAATTGAACAGGAGGTGATGGATGACCCAGTTGTTGACCCGGATTGGCATCCAGTGGGGGAAGAGGGTGCCTGTTATGATTCGGTAGCTGAGGAGTGCAGGCAAAAAGGCAATACACCAGAGCAGTTGGAATCTATGAGATTGCAGTACCCTGACTAACCACCACAACTAGAGGCAGCCGTGGAGCGTTCCTACGTTGGTCCTAGACGCCTCGTCACAGCCTGAGAAACTAACTACACCTAAAGATAGAAATAGGAAAGCTATCTGCCCCGGAGCAGAACCCCAAAGATAATGACAAGCCCCCAAACATGTAATGGCGGTTAGACAAGACGAAATACTGACACAGACAGAAAATAGTATGAGCAAACGTTGGGGCCCAAACTAACTAAATAGAAAAGGATAGGAAGGGTACTTACTGCAATCCCAAAAAAACCCTGAAAGCACCAACTCTACTAATTTCAAAAACACCTGAGATCACACGACCTCTACCACCTAAATTAGCTCTCTAGTGTAACAAAATCAAAACAGCAGCCACTGAAAAAACTGGAAAAAGCAAAAGTACAAACATCAGTGGCTGAACTAAACTGAGAGGGCAAAAGCCCCCTGAGGGGACCCAGAAGGCCCCCACAGAAGTGCAGGACAAAATGCAAAAATCAAGCACAGAAACAAAAAGAAGAAAATGTCTTATCTGTTAGAAGGAGATGCAGACACGACACAGCAGGTTACAAGGGAGACTGGAATCAAGGATTCAGACCAGAACAATTGATCACCGGCAACCCTGATGGGAAGGTGACTCCCTTATATAAGACCAGTCAGTAACACCTGATTCCCAGTCCTCACAATCTTCACTGAACAGACCAGTACCGCTTGTAACCACCAGAGGGAGCCTCTGCTCAGAACTCATCTCAAGCCCATTCACAACAGTACCCCCCCCTTGAGGAGGGGTCACCGAACCCTCATTTGAGCAACCAGGTCGGTCAGGATGAGTTCTATGATACGCACGGATGAGTCTCCTAGCATGGATGTCCGAAGAAAACACCCAAGAATTGTCTTCCTGACCATAACCTCTTCTCCAGGAATGCCGTGTAAACGAACCACGTGCTGAAGGAACAAAGGCACCAATTCAGAGGAGGAAGGCAACTTAGGCAATGGCACAAGATGTATCATCTTGGAAAACCTATCACAAATCACCCAGATGGCGGTCATTCTCTGAGAAACAGGAAGGTCGGAAATGAAATCCATAGAGATATGGGTCCATGGTCTCTTGGGCACAGGCAATGGCATCAACAAACCACCAGAGCGAGAGCAAGGCTTGGAGCGAGAGCAAGTCCCGCCGGACTGCACAAATTCCCTGACATCACGAGACAAGGTAGGCCACCAAAAGGACCGACTAACCAAGTCTCTGGTACCAAAAATTCCGGGATGCCCAGCCAACGCGGAACAATGAATCTCAGACATCACACTCTTTTTCCATTGGTCCGGGACAAACAATTTTCCAACAGGGCAGCGCTCGGGCCTATCCTCCTGACACCCTCCAGAGCAAGTCTCAAATTGGGTGAGATGGCGGAAAGAACTACACCCTCTTTCAAAATAACAGAAGGATCAGATAACTCAGGAGAGTCCGCAAGGAAACTCCTCGAGAGAGCATCCGCCTTAACATTCTTAGTGCCAGGAAGAAAGGAAACCACAAAATTAAAACGTGTGAAAAACAAGGCCCACCTGGCCTGTCTAGGATTGAGTCGCTTGGCAGATTCCAGATAAACCAGATTCTTATGGTCCGTAAGGACCACCACCCGATGTTTGGCTCCCTCCAGCCAATGTCTCCACTCTTCAAAAGCCCACTTCATGGCCAATAACTCCCGATTACCCACGTCATAATTACGTTCAGTAGGAGAAAATTTTCGAGAGAAAAAGGCACAAGGGTTACTTTTAGAGGTCTCTGGATCTTTTTGGGACAAAACGGCACCTGCCCCAATTTCAGAGGCATCAACCTCCACCTGAAATGGCAGAGAAACATCAGGCTGCCGTAGAACAGGAGCAGAAGTGAATCTCTGCTTAAGTTCCTGAAATGCAGAGACTGCCTCAGGAGGCCAATTCACCACATCAGAACCCTTTTTGGTCAAATCAGTTAATGGTTTAACAATAACCGAGAAATTACCAATAAATTTACGATAAAAATTGGCAAAACCCAAAAATCTTTGAAGAGCCTTTAATGAAGTAGGTTGGACCCAATCACAGATGGCCTGAACCTTGACCGGGTCCATTTCAATAACAGATGGGGACAAAATGAATCCAGAAATAAGATCCTCTGTACGCCAAAAAGACACTTTGATCCCTTCACATACAGAGCATTCTCTCTCAAAATCTGGAATACAGTTCGAACATGTTTCACATGAGAGTCCCAGTCATTGGAAAAAATCAAGATATCATCCAAATAAACAATCAGAAATTTATCCACAAAATCCCTGAAAATGTCATTCATGAAGGACTGGAAGACAGAAGGAGCATTAGTGAGCCCAAAGGGCATCACAAGGTACTCAAAATGCCCCTCCGGGGTATTGAATGCCGTCTTCCATTCATCCCCGTGCTTAATGCGAATAAGGTTATATGCCCCCCTGAGGTCAAGCTTGGTAAACCAAGTAGCGTTTTTCACCCTGGAAAACAGGTCAGAAATCAAGGGTAACGGGTATTGATATTTCACAGTAATATTGTTCAAAAGACGATAATCAATACACGGCCTTAATGAACCATCCTTTTTGGCCACAAAGAAAAAACCGGCACCTAAGGGTGAAGAGGATGGTCTGATATGACCTTTCTCCAATGACTCCTTGATATAAGACCGCATAGCGTCATGTTCAGGTACAGACAAGTTAAAAAGGCGACCTTTAGGGAATTTACTACCAGGCACTAATTCAATAGCGCAGTCATAGCTCCTATGGGGAGGCAAGGATGCAGATTTACTTTCGCTAAACACATCAGAAAAATCAATCAAAAAGTCAGGAACATCCTGAGCCTGGGGGAGGCAGAAAAAACAGAGTGTTGGTATTAACACATTGGCAGCCCCAACTGGTTACAGACACAGATTTCCAATCCAAAACAGGATTATGAGACTGTAACCAAGGGAAACCCAGTACGATAATATCATGCAGATTATACAGAACCAAAAATTTGCAGCACTCTTGATGATAAGGTTCAACCCTCATTATAACCTGAGTAGAGAACTGAGGTTTATTCTCAGCCAAAGGGGTAGAATCGATCCCCAGAAGGGGAATAGACTTCTGTAGGGGTATCAAGGGAAACCCACAACGTTTAGCAAAATCATAATCCATCAGGTTAATAGCTGCTCCAGAATCAACGAAAGCCTGAGCAGAAAATGAGGACAGAGAGCATATCAGAGTGACAGTTAGTAAAAACTTAGTCTGAACACTACCCAAGACAACTGAGCGTGCAAAACGTCTTCCCCGCTTAGGGCAGACTGAAATAGCATGAGAGGCATCACCACAGTAGAAACATAACCCATTGCGCTTTCGAAACTCATGACGCTGTGCCCCAGACACCACTCTATAACACTGCATGGATTCAGAAGCAGGTTCACAAGGCAACACTATTCCACGCATACTTCTCCGCTCACGCAAACGTCTGTCAATTTGAATCGCTAATGACATAGAATCATTGAGACCAGAGGGGACAGGGAATCCCACCATAACATCCTTTACATTATCTGACAGCCCCTTCCGAAAAAGGGCCCGCCAAAGCGTCATCATTCCACTTGGTCAGGACTGCCCACCTACGGAATCTCTGACAGTATAACTCAGCGTCATCAAGCCCCTGATTTAATGCCAACAAGGCTTTTTCAGCTTGATCAGTGACATTAGGCTCATCGTACAATAACCCCAAAGCCTGAAAAAATGCATCAACATCACTCAAAACAGGATCCCCAGGTGTCAGGGAAAAAGCCCAATCCTGAGGATCGCCGAGCTGGAGAGAGATGACAATTTGAACCTGCTGCGCTGCGTTTCCTGAGGACTTAGATTTTAAGGCAAAAAACAATTTACAATTATTTTTGAAATTCTGAAACTTAGCTCGATCCCCTAAAAACAAATCTGGCATGGGAATCCTAGGTTCCACAACAGGCAACCTAGCAAGATAGATAGCAATACTCCGAACCTCAGTGGCAAGCTGATCCACACGGCCAGACAACTGTGCAAACTCCATTGAGAGAAAAAAAAAAATCCTCCCCAGCACCCAGAGATACAGAGGGAAAAAAAAAAAAAAAATGCAACAAACAGAAAAATATCTCTGACAACTCTGACAACCTTTTTTTTTTTTTTTTTCTTTCACAATATTTTTTCCCTTCTGTGAGTACCATACAATTTTCAATTTTTTGGGCCGGTGATACTGTTATGATTCGGTAGCTGAGGAGTGCAGGCAAAAAGGCAATACACCAGAGCAGTTGGAATCTATGAGATTGCAGTACCCTGACTAACCACCACAACTAGAGGCAGCCGTGGAGCGTTCCTACGTTGGTCCTAGACGACTCGTCACAGCCTGAGAAACTAACTACACCTAAAGATAGAAATAGGAAAGCTATCTGCCCCGGAGCAGAACCCCAAAGATAATGGCAAGCCCCCAAACATGTAATGGCGGTTAGACAAGACGAAATACTGACACAGACAGAAAATAGTATGAGCAAACGTTGGGGCCCAAACTAACTAAATAGAAAAGGATAGGAAGGGTACTTACTGCAATCCCAAAAAAACCCTGAAAGCACCAACTCTACTAATTTCAAAATCACCTGAGATCACACGACCTCTACCACCTAAATTAGTTCTCTGGTGTAACAAAATCAAAACAGCAGCCACTGAAAAAACTGGAAAAAGCAAAAGTACAAACATCAGTGGCTGAACTAAACTGAGAGGGCAAAAGCCCCCTGAGGGGACCCTGAAGGCCCCCACAGAAGTGCAGGACAAAATGCAAAAATCAAGCCCAGAAACAAAAAGAAGAAAATGTCTTATCTGTTAGCAGGAGATGCAGACACGACACAGCAGGCTACAAGGGAAACTGGAATCAAGGATTCAGATCAGAACAATTGATCACCGGCAACCCTGATGGGAAGGTGACTCCCTTATATAAGACCAGTCAGTAACACCTGATTCCCAGTCCTCACAATCTTCACTGAACAGACCAGTACCGCTTGTAACCACCAGAGGGAGCCTCTGCTCAGAACTCATCTCAAGCCCATTCACAACAGGTGCCACTGGCAATAGCTCAGAAGAGGAGGAAGATCCACAGCAGGCATCGACATCGCAGCAGCGGTTATCAGGCAGGCCTGTAGCAGTCCAAAAAGGTGTAAAAAAAAAAAAAAAAAGTTGCAGGACAGCTTGTCCAGACGGTCAAATTAGCACAGTGTGAAAGCCTCGAAAATTTATACCATAGTAGGAACAGTCCAGTGTGGCACTTTTTTGCCCTAAATCTTACTGATGAAGCAAAGGTTATCAGTAAGAAGTGTGGAAGAACCTTTAGCTGAGGGAAAAATCTCAGAAATTTAAATACCAGTTGCATGCTTAGACATTTAATGAACATGCACTTGCAAGCGTGGACTACAAAACCTACAAATCCCCCCCCCAGGGCCGGAGTCAGCACCTGGCGCACCCGGGCAACTGCCGGTTCCCTGAGCAGGTGGGGGGGGCGACTCGTGGGCGACGACACTGGCACAGGGCCCCTCATAGTACAAAAAATTTACTCTGATGGTGGGAGGGCCCACTCGCCGTCAGACACACCGGCGTACTATGAGGGGCCGTGCCAGTGCCGTCGCCAACGAGTCGGCCCCCCCTGCTTGCTAAGGGCACCAGCACTTGCAATACTTACCTCTCCCTGCTCCACCGCTGTGACGTATTCCGCATTTCCTTACAGTGACATTCAGCTTAGAGAGTGCGATGACGTCACGTCTGTGCGTCCTCTGCCTGAACAGTCCAAGTGCAGAGAGCTTGTAACATGGTGACGCTGAGGAGTCCAGAGTAGAGCAGTGCACAGCGAGTAGAGGTATTACATTTTTTTTAATGTTTGGAGAAATATATGGGGACATTATACAGTCATGGCCAAAAGTTTTGAGAATGACACAAATATTAATTTTTACAAAGTCTACTGCTTCACTTTTGGAAGTGTGTAGCCCTGGTGTGAAGGCACACGCAGTACCCTGGAGAATGTGTGGAGAGATAGCAGTTTAATGCTCAATGAACATTCATTCCAACACACACTTAGACACGCCCACAGGTATAAAGTCTAGTGACATGCAGCATTCAGTAGTCATTCAGAGGTCTAGTCAGTCAGCAGCAGAGCTGAGTGCAATCTGTGTGCAGTTCAGAAAGTGGAGGCCAGTACAGGTGAGCCAGTTCACCTCAGCCTGGTCAGAGCTGTGCCCCACTGATAGACAGACTGAGACATTCTATTAAGAAGAGGGAAGTGAGTTGCAGAGATACTTCAGTCTCCTGTCCCAAGGACAGTGAAGGTTCAGAGACGTGCTCCTGCCTAGAAGATTACTGAGATTCTGGCAACAAGCTCAAGAAAGAAGTTAAGAAAGGGACTGACTTTTATAACCTTTGAAGTGAGGAATGCTTATGCTACAAGCGTGGACAAGGCGAAAGGCACAGTGGTAGGAATTCTGAGTGCTATAGGATTGGAGAAGTCCTGCACATTGTCACCGGTCACTGGAGACCGAAGCACCACTATAGCTTCACGCATGGTGGTAGAAAACCCAGAGGCTTACTGGACCTTAGGTAACAGCAAGCCCCTGGAGTGTCGGTACGTAACTGGGGTCAGGGGAGTGAGAACCTTGAGCCTGATCAGCAAGAATAGGAACTCAGCTCTCTCACAGGAAGGCTCCGACCACAACACTGACCGGGCAGTACAGCTTAGAGAAGCTGGAGTTTATAGAGGGAACTACGCTTTATGCTGGTTGGACTCACCATTTTGAATGAAAAGGAGGCCCCTAACTTGTCCAGCTGCTAACTCAAAACACATTCTCCATTGGATCAGCCTCCCTGGGACTTGCCTAACCATCTTACAAGTAAAAAGGTATGGAAAGACGCTGACGGTGTGAGACTGAGTTATTTAATTGCATGCCTGCACAACCCCACCATAACTATCGACCTGAGGGAAGAGTCCCACCTGTAGGGGACCCGACATCTAGCTGCCTCACCATCCCCTCAGAGATCTACAGCAGCGCTGGTACAAATTACCAGAGACTACAGGTGGCGTCACGAACTGTATATATATCCCCTGTAAATATACCCCCCCAACATACGCCTGACCGCCAGGGCCACAGACCGAGCCACCGCTACCTGTGACAACCCCATAGACTTCTACGGGCTCGGCTCTGAGTACCCCATTGCCCTGGTAACCCACAATTGTGGTGCGTGGTCGAAACAGAAGTGCATTAGAGCAGCAGGGTGATTTGCTGCTGAAGGAGAAAAAAAAAAAAAATCTCTATTTAAATCTTCTGCTTCAGCGAGTGTGAGCGAGCTGAGTGTGACCGGTGCGCAAGTGTGAACGGTGGTAAGTGTGACTTGAGATTCAGTGAAGAAGTATTTGAAAAACCTTTAATCAAATACCTGTGTGAATTGGTGTGAGTGGCTGAATTGTGGATTGCTGAGTGCCTTTCTACCTGTTCTATCTTTTGGGGGCTTTTTTAACCTATTTTTTCTCTCTAAAGGATTAATCTCTTATTTTACTATCTGTGTGTTTAAAGGTTTAAAGGTTAACTATATTGCATTTAAACCTTGGTGTAGCTATATTCACAAGGGGTTAATTAAGGGTGGGGGTTCATAATTAAGGGTTTATAAGGGCCAGCTGGTTGGGACTCAAGTCTTTTTGGAAGTGCATTAGAGCAGCAGGGTGATTTGCTGCTGAAGGAGAAAAAAAAGTGTGAACGGTGGTAAGTGTGACTTGAGATTCAGTGACTTTGGATTCAGGGAGTTTCCAAGGGAGGAATTACTGAATTGCTGTTACTGTATATTTTATTAATACTTTTTATTTATTTTTACTTATCTTTGCTGTCTGGTGAAATCCCCATTAGATATGTGCTCCACTATTGCCAATGCCATCCAGTGTACATCTTGCCACATGTATGCAGTCCTTGAACAGCCGGTCGAGGGTGCATACTGCTGTGTGAGATGTGAGCACGTTGTGCATTTGGAAGCCCAAATCTTGGATCTAAATGTGCAGCTGGCAACACTGAGATCCATAGACAATATGGAAAGGAGTCTTCTGCTCACTGAGCAGACGCTCAATGGGATAGATGAGGGGGGGATGCTAGGGTGGAGCTGCAGGAACTGAAGTAGGAAGCTGGGTGACAGTTAGAAAGCGGGGTAGAGAGGAAGAGCGCCAGGGAGGCTAGTCCTGATCTGGCACACCCCAATAAGTTTGCAAAGTTGGCAGATGAGGGGGTTGTCAGTACAGGGGTAGCACTGCTGCAGCCAGGCATGTCCTCTGAAAGCCGGGGGAGTGTCTGCTCCAGTAAGGGGGGAATTAGGAGAGCAGGGCAGGCCAGACAGGTGCTGGTAGTGGGGGACTCAATTATTAGGGGAACAGATAGGGCAATCTGTCACAAAGACAGGGATCGTCGAACAGTGTGCTGCCTACCTGGCGCTCGAGTCCGACATGTGTGGCCCAGCTATGTAAGGCACACAAATCCAGGAAAATGCACAGGAAGGTAACCGCAAAAGCTTGTTATCCATTCACGTCACTCACACTTTCAGACACACCCACCAGGGTATAGGAGGTAGTGACACGTAGCAGAGCTGATTCAGCTTCCTGTCTTAGGACAGTGCAGATGATTCAAGCTTCCTGTCTTAGGACAGTGCAGTTCAGTGCCAGTCCAGTCTGGACTTGGAGGGAAAGGAGAGAGGACTGATCCTCGCAGAGCTAGCGTAGCTCACCTGACAAGGAAGTGGAGGCTAGTACGGGTGAAGTGAATCATCCTAGCCTAGTCAGAGCTACCCTTGATCAGTACCTCAGCAGAAGCTGAAACAAGGAGGATACTGAGAGCTGCTCAGCGAGCTCTGGAGAAAGCTGACATTTCCATCAAAGCTACAAGTGCTTATGATAAGAGCAAGAGCAGAACGAGGGGCATAGTGGAGAAGACAGAGAGCAGTGCATCAGGTATTGGACTACCTGCACTAATTCACCGGACACCGGAGTCCGAAGCATTACTAAAGCTTCATGCCTAGTGATAAGAAATCCGGAGGCTATCTGGACTACAGGTCGCAGAGAGCAGCCCTAAGTGCTGATACGTAACCAGAGTCAGGTAGAACAAGGACCTTGAGTGAGGCGCCACAACAGTAGGGACTCTGTTCTTACCAACAAGAAGGCTCCACCACAACGTCAGCCGGGCTTGGCAGCTATTGAGAAAGCTGGAGATTGCAGAGTTAACTTCGCTTCATGCAAGTTTGGACTCAGATATATATGAAGTAAAGGAGGCCTCTAACCTGCTCAGCGGTTTCCCGAATGTGCATTCTCCACCCCGACCAGCTCCCCGGGATCTTCCTGAAACACCTTCAAGTAAAGGTATGAAAAGAAGCTGCATTGTGTGTGATTGAATTCTTTACTACACCCTGCATCATCACCATAGACTTCCAGGGACCAGTCTCACCTGTGGGAGACTTACCACCCAGCTGCCCATAACATCCCCTGTGAAGATCCTTATAGCAGCGCTGGTCCAATTGATCAGATACCACAGGTGGCGTCACGAACTACCTATCCTAATAATCCCCTGTAAATATCCCCCATTGCATGACCGCCAGGGCCACGGACCGAGTCCCGCTGCCAGTGATATCTCCCATAGAAATCAATGGGCTCGGCTCCGAGTACCCCATAGCCCTGGTATCCACACATGTGGTGCGAGTCAATTTAACTTGGCGTCACGAACAGGATCCGAAGCTTGCAATTGCGAGTCCTGTGTGCCTATATTGACTGTATGGTGAAAAAGACTGTTTGCTGTGTTTGGCGCCATAATACCGCCATCTTTACCGCAATATTCGCGCCCTCAGGCGCTGGTGAAGAAGGGGGGCATACCTGAAAGAGCGCCTGTTGCCTGGACACGCCCCCAACTCTGACGCGGCGGCAGGTCCTGTGAAACAGGAAGTGAACGCTCTGACATCAGAGCGCCAGCGACAAAGGTCCTGTCTCCACCGCTGTGCCTGCGATGCTGCAGCCTGTGAAAGAGGTAGGCTCAGATTAACCAAGGGGGCATCAACATGTCGCAGCAACCGGCAGACGGAGCGGCCCCAGCCGGTGGCCCCGATAGCCCACCGCTTGGCGTTGTAGTGCAGGATGGAGGCGAGGGCCCCTCACCTGGCCCGGTGGTCCCGCTCATGCCGCTAACGCTCCCATACATGCCTGGAGCGAAGTGGCTCCCCCAGTACAGCGGCGAACCAGACACCCTGCCAGGGTTTAAACGGAAAATATGTAGCATCCTAGACATGTACTCCATGACTGAAAAGCAAAAAGCTGCTGTGGTAATAGGACAGTTAGCTGGTGCGGCTGAGAGAGAAGTAGAGACTTGCCCGCTGCAGACCAGGAGTCGGTACCTGCGATTCTCTTAAAGCTACAGGCCATCTTTGAGGACCGCACAGAAACGGATCTCCGGATGGCATTTTATCAGTGCTTCCAGAGACCGGGTGACAGTATTAGGGACTACGCCTGCCGACTACAGGGGGCCCTGCGAGCTCTTAAAACAGGCTAACCCACAAGTCCCATTGATGAGAGCCAGATGTTGAAAGAGCAATTCGTGCGGGGACTGAGGTCTCCAGCGGAAGGCAGGACTGTAAACTGGTGGTCCTTGGATCATCCTGATGCCACCTTTGATGCCCTAAAGGACATGGCAATAAAAGGACTGCGACCCCTGGAAAAGCCTGAGGTGGCAAATCGGTATCACCCGGGTGAAGCCACTCTAAAGCCGGCAGTACCCACCTTTTCCCCGCAGGTGGCAGAAGCTAAAACGCAGGTGGCGCCCCCTAGTGAGTTGGAATGTCTGCGCTCAGAAGTGCGCCAGCTAACTAAGAATCTGGCCACTGTAATGGATGCCCTGCAACTGCGGAAAGAAGAAGGAGGAAAGATCCTACTAGCCGACTGTCCGGAGGATGTCCCTTGGATGAACCGGAGGAAATGGAGGACGTCGCCTCACCGGAGGAGGACCACGCCACCCCAGGAGCGACTCCTGATCAACACCATCCTCGCCGGGAGATCATCTGTTACCGCTGCAACCAAAAAGGTCATATGGCTCAGCAATGTCCTTTAAACGAGCCGATCCTGGGTCAGAGGGCCAACACCCAGGAGTAGACTCATCAGGCCCCTTAGACTGGAACCGCAGGTTCGTGGGTGGACGGCCCTACCTGTCCATGATTCTGGAGGGGATTGCAATCCCTGCACTGCTGGACCGGGATCTCAGGTGACCATCATACCTGACGTCCTTTACAATAAATTTTGGTCCATGGACAGCTCCAGCCCCGACCCCTGACTTGACAGTGTACGCCACCAATGGTCTCCCTGTTGAAGTATTGGAGCCAAAAACGTGGACGTAAAAAGTGGGCAGGGTGGAGCTGAAGGATCAGGGACTCCTAGTAGTCAGGACTGTAATGAGGAAAAATGGTCTAAATGTGATACTAGGTACTAACATTATCAGTAACTGTCGGGGAGAAGTTGTGTTTTTGCTCCAAAGCTCGCTGAAGTTGCCAAGCCAAAGCAGAAGGGAGTGATCCAGAGGGAGATCCGGGCCCTGATGTGCCAGCAGCAAGCGGAGCTTACAGATGGTGAAATCGGTAATGTACGGGTCACAGACTCGAACCCCATTGTAATACCCCAATGAGTGAAATGTTAATATGGTGTCGAGCAGCATAGGTCTGAGGGGACAGAACTACCAAGCAGTAGTAGAACCCCATCGCTCAGAACACAGACCTACACTCATGATTGCTAGAGGGGTAGTGGAAGTAGTAAATGGGAGAGTACCAGTACGACTTCTCAACTGGGGGGACGTTGAAGTAAATTTGCCACGTTATGCTACAGTTGCTAAATTACATGCCGTAGATAACAATTCTATCCTCACAACCGAGTCCTTAGCCTCCTGCCAACCAGTGGAGGATAATGATCCGGCAACCCGGTAGCGGACTGGTGTCAGCAGCTTCATATTGGGACCGACACCACTACCGTCCACCAGAAACAGGGGGTATACGGGTGGTACAAGAGTACGCACAAGTATTTAGCAAGCACCCACTTGATTTTGGGACCTTTAAAGGGGAGTACAGCATCATATCCCTACAGGCAGTCATCCTCCCATCAAAGAGCGGTACAGGCTATACCTCCAGCCCACTATCAGAAAGCTAAGGAAATGCTGCATGACATGAAGAAAGCCGGGGTGATAAGGGATAGTTGTAGCCCCTGGGCAGCACCTCTGGTTCTAGTGAAGAAAAATGATGGTAGCATGCGAATGTGTGTAGATTATAGGCAAGTAAATCGTATAACACATAAAGATGCTTACCCATTACCACGCATAGAGGAATCCTTAGCTGCTCTGAAAACGGCTAACTACTTTTCTACCTCGACCTTACTAGTGGATACTGGCAAGTAGCTGTGGCTGAGGAGGACCGGGAAAAAACTGCTTTCACCACCCCAATGGGACTCTGCGAGTTCGACAGAATGCCGTTTGGTCTCAGCAGTGCCCAGGAACATTCCAGAGAGTGATGGAGAGCTGTCTGGGACATCTCAATTTCGAAACTGTGCTGCTGTACTTGGACGACGTAATTGTGTACTCTAAGACATATGAAGATCATCTGAAGCACCTGGCGGAGGTATTTGAGTCATTGTCCAAGTTTGGGATGAAACTAAAGCCCTCTAAATGCCACCTGCTCAAACGTAAGGTACAGTACTTGGACACATTGTCAGTTCCGAAGGAGTAGCGCCGGACCCCGAGAAGGTCACAGCTATCAGAATGGCCGTACCGAAGAATCTAAAGGAGGTGCGTCAGTTCCTGGGATTAACAGTTACTACAGGAGTTCGTGAAAGATTACACTAAGAAGGCGGCGCCTTTACAGGACCTCCTGGTCGGACAACCTCTCAAGAGCAGAAACCTTCCATTCAATTGGGGAAAAGAACAAGCGGAGGCATTCAAAGAGATGAAAGAGATTCTGACAGGCGATGAAATCTTAGCCTACCCAGATTACAGCCAACCGTTCCTGCTATACACAGATGCATCCATGCCAGCAAAGCTCTGTGGAATGAGAGAAGCCGGTTATTCATTTACTGTGAGAAATTGTGCAGGAGATACGTCGACCCAAGGACCCATGAGATGGTTTGGCAAATAGTGGTCCCGAGAGCAGACATCCAAATGGTGCTGGAAGCCTACCACGATCAAGCAGGACACTTTGGCTGGAGAAAGCTGGAGACCTGTTGAGGTGCCGGTTCTACTGGGTAGGGATGCGCAGCTCCATCGAGAAGTGGGTGCCGGAACTGTGGACCCTGTGGTCTCAGGCGAAAAGACTACAGTAGCCAGAAGGCACCTTGACCCTTTTCCCGGACGACTCGTTCCCCTTGGAGTCGGGGCTTTGGGGATCACGTCAGTTGTCCCCAAGCAGGTCAGGTTAAACCTTTATCCCCTGACCATGGGGGAAATCACTTTTCCCCGGGTTTCTGGTGGTCGCCCTGTCAAAGATCTGACAGCAGAGACAGCAGCAAGACCTTTCCCAAAGCAAGTTTCTGCAGACCAAACGGATACCCGGAGCAGGTGCTGACTGATCGGGGGTCCTGCATTCGAAGCTGAATAGTTTCAGGAATTTGTCAATTTTTATGGATGTACAAGATCAGAACAACACCATACCACCTAGACCAAGGGCCCTTTTTTGGAAAAAATGGAACCCAATTGTCCTCGACTTACTGAAAACTGAAACACTGGAAAAAGAAATCGGTGGCCAGACTTGTTACCGGGACCTGGTTGACTTGTACAACCATATCCAGTAAGTTCCACCAACTGCACTCCGCCTACCTTATGAGAGAAAGGGGACCGGGAAGGCTCCCAATGGACTTAGAACTGGGGTGTGGTAAAACAAGGGCTGTAACAACGCTGAAGATTGGGAACAAATCGACAAGAACAGAAACAAGAGAGTACAAGCCGGCGTGGGAAAACAGTCTCAACAATGTATGAAAAGCAAGAGATGAAAATAAAAAAAAAATTGCTCCCTAAGCCTTTAATGCCTGGAGAAATGGTGCTCAAAAGGAAAAAAGAACACAAAAGTTGGATGTTTCAGTGGGAAAGGAGCCATATGTGTGCAAAATTCCAATTTCGATAACAGCAAGGTCTGTACCATCAGAAAGGATGGAGGAAAAACGACGGCAACTGTTCTAGAGTCAATTGAAGTTTGTTGTATGGCCCTTTTAAGCCCATGAAGAAAACTGTTGTTCATCAAGAAAGAGGTAAAGGGGCGGTCATAAAACACGGTTTTGGGAGAGATTTTCCTGCAGATGGGCCCAGATTAGGAGACGCTGTAATTATTCCTGTGCTGCAGTTTTATCAAACCGAAAGGGAGTCTCTAAAAACCGGTCCATCCCAATTGTGCAGTAGAGCCCGTCCAAGAGGAACCTCAACCAGAGGGACCCCACGAAGCGGACCCGCAAGAAGCAGTGCCACAAGAAGTGGAACCCCTTGGTAAAAGCTGGTGAAGCAGTACCCCCTCCTCCAGTCACTAGCATGCTTGCCGGGTTTTCCATAGAAAGGTTGAGACAGTATTATAATTTTGCCTTTTCGCAGAAAAAAAAAGGGGTAGAAAATTACCATACCGGATGCTCCCCCCCAGTAGGTCGGGAACGTTCCCCAAAAAGGTAAACTACCTATACTTATCAAGACTATTTAGCAAGACCCAGATGGGGTTTTAAATTGCATCTGAAAATGTTTAAAGTTTGAAAAGTTTTAATGTAATTATTTGAAATGTGTTTTAACCATGCCAATGGACTGCGGGCTGTGGCTATCCCAAAGCCAGAACTGATTTTTGTAAATAGTTGCACTTCGGTGCATTATTTTGGTTTTACTGAAACCTTTATATCAACTCTGAAGAAAAACCCTTTATGGTGGGCCTAGAGTGAGGTCTGCAGTCGAAGTCCTGCAGCTCCACCAGGACCCACGTGGGAGGTTTTTGGTGCGGGTCCTCCACAAGTATCTAGTATTATGAACACGTTTGATATTTTGTTACTTTTGTATTCTTCATTGTACAAAAAGTAACGTTCAAGAAGTCTTACCTCCCGGATGGGAAAAGTTAAATGTTATGTTTAATGCAAAACAAAATATTTATTTTTGTCTTTTACAGCCCGGGAGGGGCTGTGTTTTTTAAAAAGGGGGGATGTGTAGCCCAGCTATGCAGGCAAACATAAAAGTCCAGGAAGAGTGCACAGGAAGGTAAACCCGCAAAACTTTTATTGCATTCACTCACACTTCAGACACCCCCCATCAGGGGTTTTAGGAGGTGGTGAATGTAGCAGAGCTCAGTCAAGCTTCCTGTCTCAGGACAGTGCAGTCAGTTTCCTGTCTTCGGACCCGTGCAGATCAGTGCCCCGTGAAGTCTGGACTTGGGAAAGGGGAGGAGAAAAGACTGATTTCCTCGCCCGAAATTAGCCCTAGCTCACCGGACAAACAAGTGGAGGCTAGTCGGGGTGAAGTGGTTCCAAACCTAGCCTGTCAGAGCTACCTTAAATCAGTAACCCCAACAGAAGCTGGAGGAAGGAGGATACTGAGAGCTGCTCGGCGAGCTCTAGGAAGCTGACTTTACCAACGAAGCTCCCAAATGTTTATGCTAAGAGCTGAGAGCAGGGCGAAGGGCAGTGGAGAAGATAGAGAAGTGTTTAGGAATTGGATTGCCCTTTCACTTTAAAAACTGCCGGACACCGGAGTCCGAGGTGTTCTGCAGCTTCAAGCTATAGTAACATGATTACCGGAGGCATTGGGAAATACAGGTCGCAGAGTGCAGCATTTAAATGTCAATAGTAATCGGAGTCAGGTGGAAAAGGGACTTTGAGTAGGCCAAGCATAGAAGGACTCTTTCTACCACATAGAAGGGCTCACCAATATTGGCCGGGCAGTACAGCATTGAGAGAAACTGGAGATCGGATTTTAAATTGCTTCAGGCAAGTTGGGTTCACATGTATATGGAGTAAAGGAGGCCTCTAACCCTGCTCAGTGTTTCCCGAATGTGCTCTTCCACCCCCGACACTCCCCGGGACCTGCTTGAACCATCATAGTTTAAAAAGGGATGAAAAAGGGGCTACTGGTGTGGTGACTTGTTATTATTACATCCTGCATCATCCAAACCCCATTTGACTTCCCGGGCCCCGTCTCACCTGGGGATTCACTACCAAAACTGGCCCATAACTCCCCTGTGAAAGTCCTTAGGCAGCGCTGGTTCAATTAAAACCCGATACCAAGGTGGCGTCACGAACTACCTTCCTTATAATCCTGTAAATATTCCCCTTTTCACGCACCAGGGCCACGGACCGGCCACCGCTACCAAATGAACAACTCCCATAGATTTCCATGGGCTCGGCTCTGAGTACCCCATAGCCCCGGTATCCCCAATTGTGGTGCGTGGTCGCAACACTAGCATGCTTTCCAGGTCTCCCAGAGAGGTGGAGTCGTATCTAGGGTTTTTGTTTCGCAGAACAGGAAAGGTTAGAAACTATTATACTGACGCTACCCACGGGAGGTCAGAACGTATTACTAAAGGAAAACTACGTATTCGCTATCAGGAGTAGACTAAGTAACTAATTTAGTATGGGCCCAGGCCGGGTTATTGTTACTGACAAATTGTAAAAGTTTTACATAAGGAATTTGCACTTTTATAGAGTTTAAAATATAATTTTAAATTTTTTGAAATGTGTTTTTAACCATGCAATGGGGGCTGCGTGGGTTGTGGACTGTGCCGCCCAAAAACTTTCAATGTAAATAGTTTGCACACGGTGATATATCTTGGTTTTACTCGAAACCATTACTATCTACCTCTGAAGGAAAAACCCGTTTTGGTGTGGCCTAGAGTGAGGTCTGCAGCCCAGAAGTCCTGCAGCCCACCCATGACCCACGTGGGAGGTTTTGGTGCGGGTCCTCCACAAGAATTTTCTTGTCTTGTATTAGAGATGTTTTGATACTTTTGATACTTTTGTTTTTTCTTAATGTACAAATTGGTAACGTTCGAGAAGTCGTACCTCCGGCCATGGGTAGAGTTAAAATGTTGTTGTTATATGCAAAAAACAAATAAAAATGGGGTTTTTTCTTTTTCTCTTTTACAGCCCGGAGTGCTGTGTTTAACCAAAGGGGGATGTGTTGCCCAGCTGTAAGGCACGCAAATCCAGAAAATGCACAGGAAAGGTAAACCGAAAAAGCTTGTTATCCATTCACGTCATATCACACTTTCAGACAAACCCACCAGGGGTATAGGAGGTTGTGACACGTAGCCAGGATGATTAAGCTTCCGGTCTTAGGACAGTGCAGATGATTCAAGCTTCCTGTCTTAGGACAGCTGCAGTTCAGTGCCAGTCACAGTTCTGGACTTTGGAGGGAGAGGAGAGAGGGACTGACTGAATCATCGCAGAGCTTGCGTTAGTCACATGACTAGAAGTGGAGGCTAGTACGGTGTGAACGTGAATAGCTAGCTAGTAGAGCTACCCTTGATCAGTACCTCAGCTGAAGATGTAAACAAGGAGGATACTGAGAGCTGGCTCTGCGAGCTCTGAGAATGCTGACATTTCCATCAAAGCTACAAGTGCTTTATGATTAGAGCATGGGCTGGATAGAGGGGCTAGTGGAGAAGTCTGTGCTGTTGCATCGGGTATTGGTCTACCTGCTCTAATTCAACGGTCTACGGTGGCCGTTGATTGTTCATAAAAAAATAGAGCCCCCGGAGAGAAATAAAATCTAAAAGAGTCTTTAAATAAAAAAAACAAAAAAAGAGAACGGTTATACGGAAAGAAAGTATTAAAAAAAAAAAAACGGTAATATTAAAAAGAGAAGAAGGCAAAAGAGAAAATTAGTACCGAAATCATAAATAGCGTTAACAAGATAGCCAGCCAGACCACAGTTCACACTATACAAGAGAAAGGTCGTCGTTTCCTGTACCTCACACTACCACTCCCCACAACCCACCCTAACTCTAACACCCCCCTTCCCCCCCACCCTCCCCCCTAAAAGCTCTAACCCTCTTACCCCCTTACCTCCCTAACTCTCACCCTCAACTTAAAAACCTAGCTTCATGCCTAGTGATAAGAACGGAGGCTATCTGGACTACAGTGCAGAGAGCAGCCTAAGTGCTGATACGTAACCAGAGTCAGTAGAACAAAGGTCCTTGAGGAGGCGCACAAACAGTAGGGACGCTGTTCGTACCACAAGAAGGCTCCACCACAATGTAGCGGGCTTGGCAGATATTGTGAAAGCTGGAGATTGCAGAGTTACTTCGCTTCATGGCAAGTTTGGACTCTGATTTATATGAAGTAATGGAGCCTCTAACCTGCTCAGCGGTTTCCCGAATGTGCATTCTCCACCCGACCAGCTCCCCGGGGGATCTTCCTGAAACTCTTCAAGTAAAGGTATGAAAAGAAGCTGCATTGTGTGTGATTGGAATTCTGTACTAACTCTGCATCAGCACCATAGTCTTCCAGGGACCAGTCTCACCTGTGGGAAGACTTACCACCCAGCTGCCCATAACATCCCTGTGTAGTATTTTAGCAGCGCTGGTCCAATTAGATCAGATACCACAGCTTGGCGTCACGAACTACCTATCCTAATTATCCCTGTAAATATTCCCACATTGCATGACCGCCAGGGCCACCGGACGAGTCCCGATGCCAGTGATATAGTGTTATCTCCATTAGAAATCATATGGGCTCGGCTCGAGTACCCATAGCCCTGGTATCCACACATGTGGTGCGAGTTTCAATGTAACTTGGCGTCTCGAAAAGGATCCGAGCTTGCAATTGCGAAGGTCCTGTGTGCCTATTTTGACTGTATGGTGAAAAAGGCTGTTTGCTGTGTATTGGCGCCATTATTACCGCCATCTTTACAGCAATATTCGCGCCTCAGGTCGCTGGTGTAGAAAGGGGGGCGTACCTGAAAGAGCGTGCTGTTGCCTGGACGACGCCCCCAACTCTGACGCGGCGCAGGTCCTGTGAAACAGGAAGTGAAGCTCTGACATCAGAGCGCCAGCGACAAATGTCCTGTCCCACCGCTGTGCCTGCGATGCTGCGCCTGTGAAAGAGGTAGGCTCAGATTAACCAAGGAGCAATCAATTGTCACAGCAACCAGCAGGTGGAGCGGCCCCCGCCGGTGGCCCCAATTGTCCACGCTTGGCGATGTAGCGCGGGATGGAGGGGCAGGCCCTACTAGCCCGGTGGTCCCGCTTCATGCCGGCTATACGCTCCCATTACATGCCTTGGAGCGAAGTGCTCCCCAGTACAGCGGCGGCCAGACACCCTGGCCAGGGTTTTTAACGGAAAATATGTAGCTCATCATTGAAATGTACTATGACTGAAAAGCAAAATGCTGCTGTGGTATTAGGACAGTTAGCTGGTACGGCTCGAGGAGTGATAGTAGAGACTTGGCCCGCCTGCAGACCAGGTGTCGGTACCTGCGATTTCTTAAAGCTACAGGCCATCTTTGAGGCACCGCACAGAAACGGATCTCCGCATGCATTTTTCAGTGCTTCCTAGACGACGGGTGACAAGGGTTTTTATTTTTTTAGGGACTACGCCTGCCGACTTTACAGGGGGCCTTGCGAGCTCTTAAACAGGGCCTTTAAACCCACAAGTCCCATTGATGAGAGGCCAGAGGTTGAAAGGCAATTCGTGCGGCGGGACTGAGGTCTCCAGCGGAAGGCGGACTGTAAAACTGGTGGCTTGATCATCTTGATCAACCTTTGTTGCCCTAAAGGACATGGCAATAAAAGGACTGCGAACCCTGGAAATGCCTGGGTTGGCAAATCGGTATCACCGGGTGAAGCCACTCTAAAGCGGCCTTACCCACCTTTTCCCCGCAGGTTGGCAGAAGCTAAGTCGCAGTGGCGCCCCCTAGTGTGTTGGATTGTCTGCGCTCAGAAGTGCGCCAGCTAACTTAGACCTGGCCTCTGTAATGGATGCCCTGCAACTGCGGAAAGTAGAGGAGGATAGATCTAACTTGACGACTGTCGGAGGATGGTCCCTTTGGATGAACCGGAGGAAATGGAGGACGTCGCCTCACCGGAGGGGAACCACGCCACCCCCAGGAGGGCCGACTCCTGATCAAACATCCTCGCCGGCGGATCATCTGTACCGCTGAACACCAAAAAGGTCATATGGCCTCTGCAATGTCTTTCAAACGAGCCATCCTGGGTCAGAGGGCCACCAACCAGGAGTAGACTCATCAGGCCACTTTAGCGGGGAACCGCTGTTCGTGGAGTGGTCGACCCTACCTGTCCATTATTCTGGACGGAGATTGCATTCCTGCACTGTGGACACTGGATCTCAGGTGACCATAAACCTGATTGCCTTTTATAATTAAATTTTGGTCAAAGGTCAGTCTCCAGCCCACGAGCCCTGACTTTACAGTGTACGCCACCAATGGTCTCCCTGTTGAAGTATCGGAGCAAAATGTGGACAGTTAAAAGGGGGGCAGAGTGGAGCTGAAGAGGATCAGGGACTTTTGTGGGTAAAGACTGTAAATGAGGTGAATGCCTTAAATGTGATATAGGTACTAACTTTATCAGTAACTGTCTGGGAGAAGTTGTGGTTTTTGGCTCCATCAGCTCGCTGAAGTTGCCAAGCCAATGCAGAAGGGAGTGATCCAGAGGGAGATCCGGGGCCCATGGATGTGCCAGCAGCAAGCGAAGTTACAGATGGTGAAATTGGTAATGTACGGGTCACGTACTCGAACCCATGGTAATTACACCCAATGAGGTGAAATGTTAATATGGTTGTAGATCAGCCATAGGTCGGAGAGGACAGAACTACCAAGCAGTAGTAGAACCCAGCGCTCAGAAAACACAGACCTACATCATGACTGGCTAGAGGGGTAGGGAAGTAATAAATGGGAGTAGTACAGTACGGACTTTCAATGGGGGGACGACGAAATAAATTTACCACGTTTATGCACAGTTGCTAAAATTACATGACTGTAGGGAATACTAATTATATTCCCTCACACGAGTCCTTAGTATCCCGCAATCAGCGGAGTAATGATCGGCAACCCGGTTGCGGAATGGTGTCAGCACGCTTCATATTGGGACGGACACCACTACCGTCCACCTGAAACAGGGGTACTACGGGTGGTTCAAGAGTACGCACAAGTATTTAGCAAACACCCACTTGACCTTTGGACAATTAAGGGAGTACAGCATCTTATCCCTACAGGCAGTATCTCCCATCATAGAGCGTCAGGCCTTACCTCCAGCCACTATCAGAAAGCTAAGGAAATGCTGCATGACATGAAGAAAGCCGGGGGGTGATATGGGATAGTTGTAGTCCCTGGGCAGCACCCTCTAGTTCTAGTTAGAAAAAGGATGGTAGCATGTGAATGTGTGTAGATATTACAGACTTGTAAATCGCATCATAACACATAAGTTGCATAACCCATTACACGCATAGAGGATATTCCTTAGCTGCTCGAAAACGGCTTAACTACTTTTCTACCCCATCGACTTATAGTGGGGTACTGGCAAAGTAGCTGTGCTGAGGAGGATCGGGAGAAAACTGCTTTCACCACCCAATGGGGACTTGCAGTTTTACAGATTGCCGTTTGGCCTCTGCAGATGCCCCAGGAACATTCCAGAGTGTGGATGGAGAGCTGTCTGGACATCTCAACTTTGAAACCGTGTTGCTGTACCTGGACGACGTGATTGTGTACTCAAGCATATGAAGATCATTCTGAAGCACCTGGCAGAGGTATTCGCAGTAACTGTCCAAGTATGGGATGAAACTGAAGCCCTCGAAGTGCCATCTGCTCAAACGAAAGGTAACAGTAATGGGACTTATTGTCGTTCCGAAGGAGTAGCGCCCGGACCCGAGAAGGTCACAGCCATCCTGAATGGCCTGACCGAAGAATCTAAAGGAGGTGGTAACAGTCTTGGGACTAACAGGTTACTACAGGGAGGTTTGTAAAGATATTACACCTCAAGAGGCGGCGCCTTTGCCGGTCCTCCTGGCTGGACAAACCCTTCTCAAGAGTAGGGAAACCCTCCTTTCAATTGGGAAAGGAACAAGCTGTGGCATTCAAAGAGATGAAAGAGATCCTGACAGGCGATGAAATCTTAGCCTACCCAGTTTACAGCCAAACGTTTTCTGCTATAAACAGATGCAGTAACGAAGGGATTAGGAGCTGTCCTCAGTCAGAAGCAGAATGGCAAGAAAAAGTCATCGATATGCAGCAGAAAGCTCAGGCCAACTGAGAGAAAACCCCGAGAATACTATACAGCGGTTTCAAGCTGAGTTCCTGGCGCTGGTCTGGGCCGTTACGAAAGATTCAAACATTAACCTTGCCTCCTATACAAGTTCACTGCGTTTACAGACAACAACCCTTGACGCATCTGGAAACAGCAAGCTGGAGCCATGGAGCAATGTTGGATGGCTCGGTTGTCAAACTATCAAGTTTACCTTCAAGTACAGAGCGGGCCGTTTTTAAAAATGCTAACGAGGACGCCTTGTCCAGAACGCCGCATGAATCGACACGGAGGAAGAATTCAGATGATCTGGAAAAAATCGAGCACCTGGTTCCACCGAAAAGGGATGGTCAAGAGCAACGAGTTACAGAAAGGGTGTCGGTGAGATGTTGAACCTTTACCTCTTCACTGCTGAAGGAGACTCAGGACAGCGATCCAGTGGTCAGCCGTGTCAAGGAGCTGATAAAGAAGGAGGGTTCCTCCTTGGAGAAAAACGCACACATAAGCAAAGCTCTGTTGAAATGTGTGAATGCCGGTTGTTCATCTACCGTGAGGAAGTGGGGGTTTTGTGCGGGAGATACGTCGACCCAGGACCCATGAGTTGGTTTGGCAGATAGTGTTCCCCAGAAGCAGATCATCCATATGGTGTTAGGAAGCGTACCACGATCAAAGCAGGGACACTTTGGCTGGAAAAGCTGTGGAGGCCCATGATTGAGGTGTCGGTTCTACTGGGTAGGGATGCGCAGCTCATCTTTGAGAAGTGGTGCGGAACTGTGGTCCCTTGTGCCTCGGACGAAATGACGACTGTAGTCTGAAGGTACCCTTGCTAGACTATACGGACGACTCGTCCCTGGAGATCGTAGCATTGGATCACGTTCCAAGTTGTCCCCAAGCAGATCAGGATTTACTCATATGCCCTGACCATGGTAGGATCACTATTCCAGGTTCTGGTGGTCGCCCTTGTCAAAGATCTGACGCAGAGACAGCAGCAAGAACCTTCAAGCAAGTTTCTGCAGACCACACGGATATCCAGAACAGGTACTGACTGATCGAGGTCCGCCTTTGAAGCTGAACTGTTTCAGGATTTCTGTCAATTGGTATGGGTTGTAAGAAGATCAGAACACCACATACCACCACTCAAACCATTGGCCTTTGTGAAAAGATGAATCACATTGTCATCGACTTACTGAAATCTGTTCCATGGAAGAAGAAATCCGGTGGCCCAGACTTGTTACCGACTCTGGTGACTTTGTACAAACTCCATACCTGTTAAGTTTCACCAACTGCACTCCAGCCTACCTTATGAGAGGCAAAAGTCGGGAAGGCTCTGCCAATGGTTTGGAGCTGGGAAGAGTGGTAGAACCAGAGGGCTGATGACAGTGCTGAAGATTGGGACACTAAACTGACAAGAACCATTACAGGAGAGTACAAAGCCTGTGTGGAAGACAGGCAAAAAAGAAACAATAATGTCGCTTTACCCCAATGTTCACGTTGCACATTTTTCTTCACTCCTCGCACGGATGTGGCAGAGGCAACCAGAGAAGATGAAAAGAAAAAAATCCAGCGTGGTGTAGAAATAGTTAAAAAGTTCAATTCTTTAATAATTGTGATTAAAAATAAACAGCAATATTTATGCAGTTCAGGGTCCACAGAAATGTAGCAGAGCGTTCAACGCGTTTCGACGTTAAGTTTTCTGTGTGGAAGACAGTTCAATAAAGTAAGAGAAAATACAAGAGAAGAATTATAACAAAAATGCTCCCGCTAAGCCTTTGATGGCCTGGAGAAATTGTGCTTAAAAAGAAAAAAAAGAAGAACGCACAAATTGGATGATCAGGGGAACAGGAGCCATTTGTGTGCAAAATTCCAAATTGTTAACAGTAAAGACCTGTGACCCTCAGCAAGGATGGAGGAAAAACGACCTGCAACTGTGGTTAGAGATATTCTAAAGTGTGTCCTGGCCCATTAAAGATTCGTGAGGAAGAACTTGTTGTCCTTCAGAAAAGAAAAGATGAAGCGGTCATACATACGGATTTGGGAGATTTTACTGCAGATGGCCCAGATTGGGAATGCTGTAATGTAATTATTCTGTGCTGCAGTTTTATCAACCGCAAGAGGAGTCTTCTAACTCCAGTCATACCAATTGTTGCCAGTGGAGCCAGTTCCAGAAGGACACAGTTCCGGCAGACCTCAACCATTGGGATCCCAAGAAGCGGAACCCAAGAAGCAGCGCCAAAGAAGTGGGAAACCCCTGGTGAAGCAGTACCGCATCGGCCCAGTTGCTAGTATGCTTGCCAGGTCCCTAGAGAGGTGAGTCGTATCTTTAGTTGCCTGTTCCGCTGAACAGAATGGTGAGAGACTACTATACCTGACGCTACCCCACGTGAGGTACAGATACGTATTACTTAAAGGAAAACTACCTATTCGCTATCAGCGAGTAGTCCTAGTAAACTAATTTAGGATGACCCAGGGTTGGGGGGTCTGGGTTTATTGTTACTGACAAATTGTATATATGTTTTACATGATTTGCACTTTAATAAGAGTTTAAGTATAATGTTATATTTGAAATGTGTTTGAACCATGCCAATGGGGTATCTGCGTGGCGTGGACTGTTGCCAGCCAAAACTGTCATGTAATAGTTTGCAATACGGTGCGTATATCTTGGTTTTTACACGAAATATTACTATCTACCTATGAAGAAAAAACCCGGTTATGGTGTGGCTAGGAGGGAGGGGCCTGCAGTCAGAAGTCCTGCAGCCCACCAGGACCCACGTGGGAGGTTTTTGGTGCGGGTCCTCCACATGAATTGTCTTGTATTTATGAGAATGTTTTGATACTTTTGTTACTTTTGTATTTTTTCTAATGTACAATTGTAACTGTTCGAGAAGTCGTACCTCCCGGATGGGAAGAGTTAAAATGTTGTTGTTTATGCCAAAAAACAAAAATGTGTTTCTTTTTCTCTTTTACAGCCCGGGAGTGCTGTGTTTTACCAAGGGTGGATGTGTGGCCACAGCTATGTGTAGGCAACACAAATCCAGGAAAATTGCACAGGAGGTAACCGCAAATAGCTTGTTATCCATTACGTCACTCACACTTCAGACTGTCACGGTTATATGAATATGTGTACGAAGTCAGTTAACTTTTCTCCCCCGTACCAGAAAACAACACTCTATACAACATATAGTTTAGCAACATGTCAGCTTTGTAAATATAGAATAGATTTACCTGACACGATATCCGTTGAACTCAGGGTTTTAATCTTGTGGACTATTATTCGCTTCACAGGAAAGAGGAGACCGGGGTCTAACTGCCCTTTTAAACTGGGGTCCTAACTAATCCCTACACTTGGAGGTACTGATAATGGATTCAGAGGTCCATGTCTCCAGCCTCCTCCTAACCCTGTCTCTATCAGTCTCTGAACCCTGAAATTCAGTCCTAAGAAGGACCCTGTTTACCACCATAGGGATATGGGCTGTTCTCTGCTAAATTACACAGATTAGACATTATGACAGACTGAGGGAAAAACACAGACTCGCAACACACTCAAACAAGAAGGAACATTAAATGGTCTGGAGATATAAAACTCTAAGCAAGTTGAGCTTAAACACTAAGGGAGCTTTTAACTTAAGTCTATCCAGATTCAATCCTATCTGTGGTCTGCATTGAAGAATTTCACTGGAACTCCCCAAGCAGACAACCAGGGATTTCCCGGCCCCCCCTCCCACCACAAATAATCATTTGCAAGCCGGGGAGAAACTGCACCCAGTCCCAGAACCGAGCACAGACAGAATTAACTCCCTAGCTGCCAAACACAAAAGAAAGCAACTCAGCTGTGAGTAGTCAGGAATGTGCTACCGGCGAACGATCTTCGTGGCGATGCTCCTACATGACAGTACCCCCCCTTCGACGCGGGCCTCCGGACCCTCGGGCCTGGTCTGTAAGGGTGAGTTCTGTGGAAGGTCCGAACCAAACGATCTGCGTTATTGTCAGACGCTGGAAACCAGTCCTTCCTCTGGACCATACCCTGCCAATGCACCAAGTATTGAAGGGACCGGCGATATCAGACGTGATAAAAGGTGAGGGGGGGGGTCAATTTGATCTTTGACACTTGATAACTACATGGTACCTTTTGGACCACCACTGGAGGAGGAGGTAGAGGTGACGGTATGATGGTGCACGTTCCTCTGAAAGTTTGACTGGTGGAACACTTTGTGGATTTTAAACGTAGGAGGGAGGTTTCCAGACGTAATGCATCAGGATTAATTATGGAACTGTTCCTGGTACGGGCCCGATGATTCTGGGGAACCCAGTTTCCAGGAGGAACTTTAAGTTTTATATCCGGGTGACAACCATTCAGATCGTTCACATTCAGATCTGGACTGAAATCTCCTCCTATCTAGCAATACGTTTAGCATCGGTTCCCCTGAGCACTCAGATTAGTCAAGTATACTTCAGACTATGAGCAAGAGACGACGAGAAACGCTCCTCCTCAGGAACCCAGAAGGGCCCCCCCCCAGTTTGAATGTACAAATACTGGGATGAAAACCATATGCCCCAAAAAACGGGGATTTACCAGTGGACTCGCTCCGCCTGTTGTTAGAGCGAAACGCTGCCAGAGGCAATGAAGATGACCAGTCCTCATGGTTCCTGAGACAATAAACACCGAAGATAAGTCTCCAGGCTTTGATTTCAGACGCTCTGTCTGACCTTGGTTCTGCGGATGAAAGCCGAGAGGAAAATGACAATTTGATCCCCCGACGTAAACAATTTTGCCCTCCAATATTTAGACACAAAACTGAGACCCCCTATCTGACACCAATCAGAGGCAACCTGAAGTCTCACAATCTCCCTATTGAACTCTGCGCCAGAGGTGGTTTAGCTTTAGGGATGAGGGCAGGAAGAGCAATGAAAATGTGCCATCTTACTGAACCTGTCAACCAACACCAGAATGACAGTTTTCCCTGACGACGGAGAGGAAGATCCGTAATGGAAAGTCATTAGACAAATGAGTCCTTGGACGCTCCGGAAGTATTCAAGGTAAGAGAGGGTCCCAGGGGTCGGGTATGCGGGGTCTTAGGCGAGCACAAACCCCACTGACGCGTCAAAATGGTATAACCACTATATTTAACGTTAGGCACCAATAACCGGCGTGGAAAGGTAGATCTAAGTAGCCTTACTCCTGCTGTTGCTAAAGCAGAATTATGATGTGCCTCATTAAATCTTTGTTCCTGAAAAGTGCCAAACAGTTCCTGATGGTCCTGCAGGGGCGTCCCCCCTGAAGCTTAATACTCCTCCTCAAGCTCAGAACATACAGCGACACTACACCCCTCCTGAAGGATAGGATCGGGTCATCCGTTTTCCCGGCCCCTGGGAAACTGTGAGAAAGGCATAGCCATTAACATTCTTAGACCAGGGCGATATGTGACGACAAATTAAACTGGTAAAAAACAACGACATCGGTTGTTGGAATTCAGACGCTTAGCAGATTCAAATCACGGTTTTTTGTGATCCGTAATGGTCGGTGACCGGTGGACTGCCTTCCCCGTGCGCAATATAAAAATCATTAATTGCAAATTTACTGTATGCCCTCCGTAACTGTAATTATTGCCTCATTAACAAAGCACTTGGTTCTCTTCATTCTACATTATAACTTTCATTAAATTCAACCCACTCTTAACATCTAATA